>JAOEHY010006400.1:2306-19366 GCA_025447955.1 Psilopsiagon aurifrons | reverse complement strand
CCTTTTTGGCACTTGTGCACTGCCCTCCATCAGTCATGGGTAGAGGTCTTCAAGATGAAGTAAGGGGTCTTCCTGCTGTGGGCAGGGGTCTTCAAGATGAAGTAAGTAGTCTTCCTCAGGCTGCACTTTTTTCACCTTTAGCATGTCTGAATGCCCCAGTCATCACAATTAATTAAATTACCCGTGCCTGCAGGTTTTTCTGACAGTTGGCTAAAATTTACAGCCGTGTGATGGTTGTTCTAACAATAAGCAACACCGGTTGGGCGGACTAGCAGATTTATGGAAGGCACTGTTTTCAAGCTGACTGACAAGTAGAAGGGCCCCAAGTTAGGCTAAAAGCTAATTGATAAGTAGAAGGTCAATTATCACATCACATCACAGGCCTACAACACAAACACTGTAAAAGAGCTATTATCACTTCACAGGTTTATAACAAAAACATTGTTCTCTAAGTTAGACTAGGAGTATTTTAACCCTATGTTTTTTAAACACTTTTTCTTATATTCAATAAAGTTATGGATGACAACTTCTTCAACTATGTGGATATAATAACTCAGTCTCTCATATAGTTACTCTCTGCCCCATATTAATGGTTTCTGGTTTCATGACATTCTCCACCATAGTTTGTAACAAACTATCACTTCTCTATTCTCTTTTTTTAACACAAATCATAGTCTATTCTATCACACCCTTGTGAGTTGGTTCATTTTCTTTGGTGTTTTTGATT
Source organism: Psilopsiagon aurifrons (assembly GCA_025447955.1). Classification (NCBI taxonomy): domain Eukaryota; kingdom Metazoa; phylum Chordata; class Aves; order Psittaciformes; family Psittacidae; genus Psilopsiagon; species Psilopsiagon aurifrons. The sequence continues at coordinate 18,639 of JAOEHY010006400.1, read as the reverse complement.
TCTTTGCTTTTGTCAGGTTTTTCTTCTGAGCTGTTGTTCTGTTTTAAAAACGACTCACGTTGCAATTATGCAGCTTTGATTTTAAAGTCTCTTCAATGAAAATCATATTTTTACTTGGTAGGTAACAAAGCCCTTTTTTCTTCTTAAAAACCATTTTATGACTAAAGAGCTTGTATCAAATTGCAATTAGAGAAGTAAAATCCTATATGTAGCTTAATGAGTAAATGAAGAGTTTGATAATGGTGATCCCTTGTAAGAGGTTTTAATGAGGAAAATGCTCTTTAATCATCTGATGATTATGGAAGAAGAACAATAATCTGTGCTACTTTGATGTCCTGGCAAAGTAACTCACTGTAATTTTTTTCTTGCTGTGAAACTGAATAGCCTCACCCTGTGCCCATGCACCAGTCTGAAACATCTGGAGTCTGCTATATTCAGGAGTCTTTTTCAAGCGTTCACCCCAAATTGAGTGAACGGAGAGTGTGTGCTCATGCACAGAAGTATGAGGAGTTGCAGGTATGGTTAGAGATAGGATTACTGCAAGGCATGTTTTGTGAGCACTTTCCTTTTCAGAGAATCTTTATGCTTATATCTGAAAGCTGCTTTTTATAGGGAATAATTTAAGAGCTGTGACTTGCTGTCTCAAAAATAAACGGAAAAAAAGGCAGCACCCCATGCTGTCACAGCAGAAAGCATTTGGTGTATGAGCATGCCTCTAAAATTACAGGGTCTGAAGTGTTGTGGCCAATTTTTTATTCCTTCCCCCCCCCCTCCCCAAATGGAAATACTTTTCAAGTCTGTAGTATTTGTGTACTTGCAAATGGAGGTGGTGGCATCCCAATTTCCACAAGGAAAGTCTGTATGTAAGTGTGAAGCAGAGTATATCTTACACTGATGATGCAGAAGCTGTAGCCCTGTGTATGATGGCCATACCCTGTTCTGGCTGCAGTTGTCCCTTTTTTTTTTTTTTTTTTTAACCCTTTCAGTACTCATTTCTGCAGCCATGCTGATATATCTGATACAGTTATGATTGGCTGCCAGCACTATTCTATTCACTAAAATCCCCCAGAGCAGTCAATAGTCAACTTCTTTTTTGCCTGAGGTCTTAGCTGTTTGTGGCTTTTTCTTCACATAATAAAATGGATAAAGCATGAAGCCTGTAGAACCTCCCTTCCACAAACTGTAACTTACAAACATTGTTGTCAGAACTTAGTTGGTAATGCAATTTTTTCTGAATTCCAGTTACACTCTAGTGTTTCATGAGTTCATATTTTGCAGTTTCTCTTATAGGCTTCAGTTCACATATTACCTAAATGCTTGGTTACATCCTTCCATGGATGGGCACAAGTGTCATCTCATTCCTGATGGTATTTGTTGTTATCCAGCGGCATGGTGATTGCATGAGGATGGGCAAAGCACTGATCTGTATGTGACGAACAGCTGGCTCATTACAGAGGGATGGGAAAGTGATTTATCTCCTTTGATTCAGCGTTTCTTATGCGTCCTGATCCATAACATTTGAGATAGAAACAGCTTCCAATTCTGTAGCTAATTGTCTTTGCATCTCTAAGAATGTGTATTCAGATTAATAGGATGTAGTGGTTATGGTGGCAATGAATTTGAAACATTAAAAAACTGATGTTAATCTCAGTTTTCCATTAGCTTTATTTTTTAAGCTTTCTTGGTATGAAGTTGTGGTGTTTTAATTTGTTTTGGTTTGTTTGTTGTTGTTTTTCTTCTGTCTTCAGTGACTGGTATAAGCATTCATTTTAAGGGTAAAATGAATGAAGGTCTGCGGGTACTACTACCATGTAAATGGTTATTTGCATATACATATGGTGTTATAGTCTCCCACTTTACGATTGTTATTGTAGAATTCTTCAATTCTAGTAAACCTAGTAAAAAATACCCACCCTTAAGAATATCTGTTATCAGGCTACCTGAAAACCTGTGGAGGTCACCTTCATCGTGTGATGATGAGAAAAAGTCAAATAAGGCTCAGCCTTTCAAAGATGAATCTTGTTTTATCACTAATAAAAACCTAAATAGATGGTAAGACATAAGCAGTTATCATGTATGTTGAGTCAAAGGAAGTGCTCTTATGGTCAGAGTGTGTGTAGAAATTACAGTGGGAAAAATACCTACTACTCTAGCTTTATTAAGGAATTCACTGTCATGTCTGCTTCTAGGGCACTATTTAGATGGTGGATTTGCTGAAGCACTCTTTATAAACAATAGGAAGAGAACTCAAAAAGCAGAAACTACACAAAGCTATGGGTTTAAACACCTGGAGAGTGTTTTTGTTCTCTTGTCCTGTGTGTTTTTAGAAAAGGAAAACAATGGCTGTGTAGAGTCTGGGTTGAAAAAGCAAAAGCTGTGCAATGACATGACTATAGCTATCACAGTGTGATTCCATTTTACTGCTGTGTCCATGTCACACTTTACCAATAAATCATAATAACCAGCTGACAATGCAAATATCACGGCATGCTGCCTGGGAGTTACTCTGATTAGTTTATAACTTACAAAGGCTCCAGTCGCTCTCCAGCAATGAGTCCTCCTCCCATAGCTGTTATTTTTTCCCCCTATACTCTGTGTCATTAAGAGACCCACATTGCAGTGGCCATAATTCTGGTTCAAAGGTGTTTGTAGTAGCTTGTGTTTGCTTTTCAGGGCTTTCGGGAGTATGTTATTAATACAAAAGTACTTTTTTATAATATTTGCTTGCAGAATATCTATAACTAGGTTTTTAAATCCTCATGAAGCTGGCATTAAATCTTGTACAAAGATAGAAATGTATACTAAACCATTATAGCAGCATACTGTTTGCATATGTTGTCAGTAACGTGTCTGGACTGCAATAATCTCTTTAGAGGCAAAAAACAGTCTTAAATCATAGTTCGTTTTGGTTTGATTTTGGCATTTTGGGGGGTCTTGGTTGGTTGTTATGGGTTTGTTGGTTTTTGGGGTTTTTTTTTTTGTTTGTTTCTCACAGAAATAGCAAACTTCCTGCTCTGGAAATTATATTATTATTTTTTTATATTTATCCTTTAATATATTTTTTGTCTCTTACTGCATTAATGATTTCTGTGTAGTAAATCATGGTGTTCTTCTAAGTTATTTATTCTTCTACTGTGTTCTTTATTCCCTGGTGTGATAAAAGTATGAGACATTACAACTTAAAGCTTGGAAATACGTGCTAGGTTGGTGGAAAAATTCAGCAGAGAAAAATAAAAGCATTCAAATGTTTACATAGATGCTTTTTAAAATTTTATTTATTTTTCCATTGAGGTCTAGTTTAAAGTTTAACAAGAATTACTATGCTTGGAGTCACTGTGGCATTGTCCTATAGGGTGACCAGAGTGAAGGACCTCACAATACTTCCAGCATCCTTGTCTCTTGTGTCTAAACTTAGACTTCTGGAATGGTAACTAGCTCTTGTTTGACGTATGGTAAAGTTAATTTTCTAACCCATCTCTGTTAAAATGTTAGGTTGTGTTGCTGAAATCACCCAAACATCAGATTTATCAAAATACGTCATTTGTTTGTGCTTGTACCATTTGGGGTCTTGTGTACTTCATTAATATGTGTTATTTAATATGTTAGCTAGAAACCCAGGTTAAGCACGTAGACTTAATTCCTTGCTGGCCCCAAATTTCCTAAGCAGTCTTAGTTAAGTCATTTAGCTCTCCAGTATCTCAGTTTCCAGTCTATTTAGTAGAGAGAATATTATTCTTCCCATTGTGAGAGAATATGCAATATCACTTTGGAAATAAACTTACAATGGATTCTGAAATGCTTAGGGAGTGTGGGATGGCTCTATATGCTAGAGGTGAATATGGGAAGAAGCAGTTGCATCTCCCAGTGTGGCAACTGAGGGCAGCCTAATGACCATGTCCCAGAGTGTATTTGAGCTCTAAAAGACATACTAGTTTCACATTAACTTCAGGACCCTTGCAGCATTAATAGAGTCAGCTATGGGTTTAACTAAAAAGCAAACGGGATGTTTTCCAGCAGTTTCTAGTATCACTTTCTGTTCTTCATAAATGGCAATTTTAGCGATGAGCATGTGTTTTGAACTGTGAACGAAAGTTTAAGATACTATGGAAGTGAATTAACAGCAAACTGCTCAAATCAAGTCACTGTATTGCAAGTCAAAGAATTGTAGAATGGTGTGTTTAGAAGGGACCTTTAAAGATAATCTATCCCACCCCCTGCAATGAGCAGGAATATCTTCAGCTAGAGCGGGTTACTCAGATCCCTGTCCATCCTGATGTTTAATGTTTCCAGAGATGGGGCATCTACTATCTCTCTGGGCAACCTGTGCCAGTGTTTCACCACCCTCATCATAAAAAAACCTCTGCCTTATATCATGTCTGAATCTACCCTGTTTTACATTAAAATTATTACCCCTTGTTCTCTCACTACAGGCCTTGCTAAAAAATCTGACCACAATAATATTTTCTCCTGGAAGTGTGTCTGGTTTGTTAGCATATGAATGGAATGACTTGCTTCATTTATTAGAGCATATGTAAAAAACTGTTTACCAGGGACTGAATTTTTCACTCCCCTGCTTTTCTCAAGATACATTTCTGACAACATACAGATAAAATTATTTGAAAAAATCTGCAAAGAGTGAATGCTTCTCTATTGAAATACACAAAGAAGCTGAGTAGAACAAGTAGTTTAATTGAGAGAGAACTAATGGGAAAAGAACTAGTAAGAAGCTTCCATGCTTCAAGAAATCTCTGAAGGACTGTATATAAAGGGAAAAAAAGAAAAAAAGCTCTGTTTTTTCAGAAAGCGCTATGGGCACATCTGAAACATTTCAGATGAAGGTTTTATTGGATGACTCCCATTGCAGTGGTGCACGCTGGCAGCAAGGTTGTGACTGAACCAACTGCCAAGATTCGGTTGGCCATGTTTCAGAATCACTGGGCTGGACTGTAATTGCCTACTGTAAAAATAGGAAATTATCGTGCCTGTTGTAGTTTAACCCAAGCCAGCAACTGAATACCTTGCTCACTTCTTCCCTTACCCTGTGGGACTGAGAGGGAGACTTGTAAGGGTAAAAGTGAGAAAACTGGTGGGTTGAGATAAAGACAGTTTAATAGGGAAAGCAAAAGCTGTGTGTTGCAAGCAAAGCAAAACAAGGAATTTGTTCCCTCCTTCTTATCAGCAGGCAGGTGTTCAGTCATCTTCAGGAAAGCAGGGCTGCATCACGTGTCCTGGTTATTTGGGTGGACAAATGTCATCACTCTGAACAGCCCCCTTCCTCTTCCTCCTTCTTCCTCCCTGGCTTTATATGTTGAGTGCAACATTTTATGGTGTGGAATATCCTTTTGGTCAGTTGGGTCAGCTGTCCTGGCTGTGTCCCATCTCAACTTCTTGTGGACCACCAGCCTACTCATTGAGGGGTGGTGTGAGCAGCAGTATAGGCCTTGAGTCTGTGTTAGCACTGCTCAGCAATAACTAAGACATTTATCAGCAGTGTTTTCAGTACAAATCCAAAATACAGCTCTGTACTAGCTACTAAGGAAAAAAACTCTTCTATTCCAGTCAATACCAACACACCTGATAAAATGGGAAGCAGCATCAGCAGGAATTTGTACCTTGAACACAGCAGAAAATCCAAGAGGCTCCTGTCTATGCAACCTCTGCTGCTGCTCACTGATAACGTAGTGGGCAAGCCCTTTCAAGTCAGGAATTAATTCTAAAATAGGTCAATAGGAGCAAGGAAATATGTTGCTACTTAGTATATAGATAGATATTGCCGACTATTAGAAGGCCTTCTGTGTGTACGAACGTGCATCTAAAGATTTTGTGGCGTTTTGAAATTTCTCGTAGTTTTTTTTCTTCTGCTTTATTGTTAGGTTTGTTGAGACTAATGTTCTACTTGCTGCCTGTGTTGTGTTTCGTCTCTGGTTAGGGCACCTTCATCCATCCCTCTATTAATAGTTAAGTTCTAGGAACCCTTCTGGAAGGGATAGAGGTAGGGAGAATACTCTCTATCTCCCAAAATGTTGAATTATCATTCCCTGGGACCTGGGAATCCCTAGGGGCGCAGTAATCACACCCCTACCCCACCCTCGCTTCCCTGTCCTGAAGGCAACTAAGTATTTCTTCTCCTAAAGGTCATCCTGAAGAAATTCCTGCTATTGCTGCAACCTAGGAAGCATTTGCAGGTAGTCTTGATCATTCCGTGTTGTGTTCCATTCCCTAGTTGCTGTTCAGCTTAACACCAAGATGATGTCTACACTAGTAGCTTATAACACTACCCTGGAAGTTTCCTCAGTTCTGGAATAAAATTACCTCTGTTGTTGGAGGGAGCGGAGGAGGAGGTTTGGGGGACACAGGGATGTGACATACCAAACCATCTATTAGGCTTAAAGCCTGTTTTCACTGTTGTTCCTCCAAACACTTCTTATTCACAGTTCAGCAACAAGAATGTTTCAGGGACCAAGATATCAGTTAAGCAGTCTTCCATCACTATCTTACAGTGAAGCCGAAAAGAAAATTATTAGGAAGGATTCATATCATTTCTTCACAGTTGCTTGAGCCTCTGAGACTATTCCATGTCTACTTAAATATGATTATAGATGTAGCTGACATAGGAGTCTTTATTCCCCATACTACTGAACAATGATGGAAGCAAAGGTGCTCTAGGTACTGCTAAAGAGCATCTTTAATCTCTTGTAGCTAGTTCTAGAAATTGCTAGAAGTACTTTGCTCCTTACATGTTGCTCTCTCTGTGGCATTTCTGCTGACATAAGCATCTACATCAGTGAGCATAAAGTATTCTTGCGTCTGTAGTGTGTTATTCAGTAGCTAAAACAAGATCCATTCACAGCATTATGATGCATGGCAAAGAACAGTTTCGGAGCATCTTAGCCCTTGATTCATGGGTATGAAGCTTTATACATTATTTGCTAAATATTATTTGTAAAGTGCAGAATGATCCTGAAAAGATGTCAGTATTTTCAGTTAGGATGAAATAATTCTGGAAATCAAATTAAAGCTGGAATTAGCAGTAAGTAGCTGAAAGTTCAGATCTTCAAGACTGTTGGTGTAGTTAGAACTAGAGCAAAGTCTTCAAGCCACAACCAGCATCTCCCCTCCCTTACGCCAGATACTGTTGTAAATGTACACACTGAAAAGTTGCTTCTATTATGTAGAGTTCTTCTAAGTCTGTGTTTACTGAGCTACTTATTCATGTTTTCTCAAATGAGAACACATACATAAAGCCTAGGGAATCAAGTTAATATTGCATGTTATCTTGGTAAGGATGCTATGTACTTTTATTAAGTGCCACATATGAGTATCTTGAAATTAATTGGCTCTTCAGAGCAGAAATGATTTGTCTTTTCACTCTAGACAAAATCTTGGGATAAATCCCTGACTTTAGGATAACATTGTTTCGTTTTCACTTTATTTGTCAGTCACATTAGGATGAATTTCTCCTGGTATACACTATTATAGTCTATGATGCTAGATGGTAAAAACTTCCCAACCTGCTCATGGTTTCAGGTATTTTTTTACCTAATAATATATTTGTCCTTGTATTGAGTAATGAAAACTTTATTTCACTAGAAATTACTACTTTTAAACTGAGTAATCTTCAGACTGAGAACAGGTGTCTGTACTTCAGTACTGTAAGTATGTTAGAGCATGGGTGTATGTCATTTTATTGTTAAAGTAATGATGTCTGTGGTCGACAAAGTAGAAGAGTAAACCAGGATTAACTCAGCATGTTACTAGCCAAAGTACACATCATTCCTTCAGCATAATGTGCACAAAACAGTGTTTTTCTAAAAAAGCAGTAACTGCAGTATGTTCTTCTTGGTGGTAGGATCATGTCACTTAACAATCCTTGGGCTTTAACACAAGGGCTGTACACTGACAGAGTATTTTCCTTACAATTTTCAAATGTGATGGGCTTTTGCAAAGCACCTTAATTTTTCAGTTAATGAGATATGTAGTAGTCCCAAAGAGAGCAACTGAGAACTATTAGAGGAAAACATTTCATGCAGGATCCAACAGCCTGAGAGGTGAGGCTGCTGCAGTTCCACATTGCCAGGTTCAGCTAGAGGTGAGAATGAAGAAGTATTACCACAGGCATGCACACATAGAGCACATATTATATATCCATGATAAGCCACACAGGTCAGACAGAAGGTCAGATCTCCAGTGGTCTCTTCTTGCTTTCCTTTCTTTCTGGACAGGATGGAAGTCCAGTGGTGAAAATATATGTGTATGTATATGTACAGGATAGATCTCTCCAGCAGCTGGGTCCGCTCAGTTTTTCCAGTTTCTGTCCCTGGATCCCAGTCTTGCTGATTGCTGGGGCCTAGACGTGTAAGCCTCCTGAAGCTTCAGCCCTATTCCCGTTGCTGGTAAAGACTGCTGATGTGTACATGTGCACACACACCTTTCCCCTGCTCTCAGCTGGGCAGGACTTCCCTGGTTCCAGAGCTGACTTCTCACTGCTCTTGCTCCTAGAGACACACAGGTGATCTCACACCTAAAAGCTACCCTCATCTCCTTGCTCCCAGGTCGCTTAACCCACTCATGAGGAATCTGGGTTGATCTTTGTTAATGATCACAACCTTGCTCATGTACCTGTACTTGCTTCTGTCGCTGGCACCACAGACACATGGACTTCCCAACCCCAAGTGCTGCACTCACACCCCCATACATGCATGTGCACACAGCATAGTTTTTTCACCCATGACAGATAGAAAGTTTAATAACATAGGGCAGGCTACACAGTTCAGGCACAGGGCATAGCCAGGTAAGTGTCCTGACCAACCAGCTCTTTACATATGACCAGGCTTTTACATCACCTTACCACTCTATATTCCCATTCTTTTTCTCACACAAATCAGCTAAGGTCTTGCCTTTTTTCATCTTAGGTTCTTCCCTTGAACATCCTATAGTAAGTCCTGTGACCCTGGACTGCTTTTTAGCTGCTGCCTACAGTGCGTCCCCTGGGCAGCAACCTTTCTAGTCTGAAAAGTGATCTATAAGGCTGCTGCTGCTGCTGACTCTCTTGTGGGTTTCATGCCTGGGCAGTGATGTGGAGGCTCTGCTGGGACAGCGCTGGGAGTGACCCAGGGAGTTTGTTCCTTGAGTGTCCTCAGTTTGTGTTCTAGCCTGTGTTTGTGCATCCCTGTGTTCCTCTGAACTTGTGAAGATGGGCTTTGGAGGGGCTGGTGACTTCTGGGATGGGCCTGGGAGCAGCTTGAGCAGGGTAATATTTGGGCTTCTGCTCCTGCTGCTGTGTCTGAGCTCCTTTGTGGATCTGCAGATTAGCTTTATCATACAACCTTGCAATAATGAATGCAGTATGATATCTTATGAGTAATAGGCTATGTTTACTAATTCTTAGTTATAATGGAGGATTACAGTAATCCAGTTACAACATGTGCAAGTCTTGAGAAAGGAAGATGTTTCAAGTTGAAATAATTGTAACTTACTGTTAGATTGTTTTGCTGAGAATTTTTTTGTCGGGTTTTTGCCTTTGTATTGTCCTTAAGATACTCTCTGTAAGTGATCCTTCTTTTTTTAATGATTGTTATTCAGAAGACTCAAACTGTAACAGGCTTTCATGAAATAGCTGACAATTTCTTGTGTTTCACAGATAAGTACAGAAAAGAAGAATTAAATGCACATTGCTCTCTTTATTCTTTCCTAGTGATCTGTCATGGTGGTTATTTACAAGGTCATGTTGTTTTTTTCCATCGTTGTTGAGTTATTCTGGCATAACAGTATTGTTTTATGGAGAAGTTTTGCCTGGGATAAAGTCAGCAGGAAAACAAGTTTAGAGGGCCTTGTGATTCAGAGCTTACAAGGGATCAGTCTCTAGTGCACAAAACTGCCTGTCACTGTTTGAGCAAGATAAAGCTTCATGGGCTGTAAGAGAGGAATAGATGCTTTTTATCAGGGAATTCAGACCTTTCTGAAAGGTGTCAACAGATTGGGGAAAATATAGCATGTGGATGTATACTATGTAGATGGAACTTGTCTTGCTGTGTTGTATTTGGTCTCTGAGGTCAGTGATAGGGTGACAGTCACTGGAGAAGGAGCTCATTGGTTAAATGTCCTTTTGCCTAATGCAATTTTTTTTTTTTTTTTTTAAAGAAGATGCTTATAGATTTGGCAAAGCTAAACCAAGTGTGCTATCATGATATTTTAAATGTAGTTGCTGAACTGTCTTCTCGTTTTCTCATGTCTGCTTGGGATGGGTGTAAAAATTTACCTATAGCTTGGTGAACCATATGTTCCTTGTGGGTTGCCCACAAGGAAGCTCATAATTTTATAAGAAGGTAACTGTAAGCTACAGGAAATAATTAAAAATACTTGCTAGAAGTCCTTTAGGTGCTGAGCTTCAGTAATTGGTTTTAGCCATTTAGGAGGAAGTGGAGATGCAGTGGTTTCACTGGTTGGTTCCTGGTCTCTTAGAGATGCATTTCAGTAGTTTTGAGGATGCAATGGAACTGCTTCTGTTTGAACTGTATCTACATCTCACTATTGATGTGAAAGTCTTGAGGAAAAACAACCTGTATCTGAATAAAATACCTGTATAATTGTACTCCCCAGGTTTCCTCTTCTAGAATTTTTGCTGAGGGAGGAAAAAGAATTGTTAGAATACCTACTTGTTATCCTATTTAAATCCTTGCACATGATAAAATTTAGTACCTCTTCAATGTTTTACAGTCTCATGTCAACAAAAAGTTGGAGATTTGATGTAATTTTAATATTCATATTCTGGTAAGTGCTTACTAATGGATTTTTCTTAGCTGTCTTGTAACAATTTGTCAACAAACAGGGATGAGGTGTGGCGATGGGTGTTGCAAATGAGATAAGCAAAGAGCTCATTTTTATGGCCATTTCTTTTTCTACAACTTTATGGAAGCAAAGCATATGTCTTTCAAGCTTAACTGACTGCAAATTAGCCATTATTCCACTGCCTTTATAGGTTGTCTTGTTAGCATTTTAGCTTGTAAATGGGTAATCTGTGACTACCCATGTGGTATGCAGGCAGTTATTTTTATTCAACTTGATGTTTATATTGTTTTATTTTTAGGAAGTTGTCAGATTGCGTTTTGAAGTTGTTTGATTAACTGAGTTTAGCTTAACAAAAGTGTCTTTCAGTGTTAGGTTCAAGAGCTGGTTTTATATGACTAGACAACTAGTCCACCCAGTAGAAAACATTTCATGCATTTGAGTGAGCTACTGTATTAAAAATGGATCTGACAAAGTTTTGCTATCTATTAGATGTAATAGATGTATCCATGGCTATGGATGTAACTTCTGTTAGCAGTTGTACATGTAGATGCAGCTTTGTCAGGAGCATGGCTTATAAGAAGGCAGTGCTGCCATCTTCCAAGTATTAAATGAATAAGAACAAATTCCATCTTTGAGAACATCAATTAGGCCAAAATGGTGCCTTCTGAACATGTTCCAGCCATTGTAAAACTTGGAAGCTGTAAAATTTCACAGCAACGCATTTTACAGAGAATATTATTATAACATCTAGAGGGTTTGTTAAAATTTTCTGGAAGTTGTGCTTAAATCAAGCCATACTTTCTTCAACTTAGAATTATACTCCTTTAAAACACCTTTTTTTTTTTTTTTTTTCCTTTCTTATATCTCATTAAATACTTTGAAAAAGTTTTCAAAAACTTATTTTAAGATGATAGTCACACCTATAATAAGGAATTTAGAGTGTTGTAGGAGATGTCTGGAAGAGATCTCAAAAGGCCAGGTTGTCAGGTCTCCCTGCTCAGTTATTCAAACTGGAAATGCATTGCACTTGCATATTCCAGTAGCCACTTGGAGCATATATATGTTTTATCATTTGAAATCTTGGATTAGCTATGCACTGTAGCAAACCAATCCAATAATTGTTACTGTACTTCAAATATAAAAACATAGGGAAGTATGTAGTACAAAGTATGTAATTACAAGCTGTAATGATAGATTATAAAAATGTGTGTGTTGGGTTGTTTTCTGCTTTGATTCTTGTATGGAGGTTTTAAGAAATTAAATGGTCTAAGATCTTTCCTTTCCCCTGAGAAAGCATATCTCATACCTGGTGTGCAGCTTTCTAAATCTTCACCATTTGCCTTCCCTTGAGTATGAACTTCTGCCTTGTAAAAAATTCTTTATTTATTTATTTTTAAGCATTCTGAGTCTTAAATGTTGAAGTAGTTTTTGCTATTACCTGTGTAATAACCAGGACACCCTTCCCTTTTCCCCTGTATGTTTTATGTACTGAATGGCTTTTAACTCAGCATAGCTCATGTTTCCAGCACTAGCATCTGCTTTCATAAACAAGCTATGCTATGACTATGAGGGACAGTTTCAGCAGTGTCAGTGTTTGCTGCTTACAGTGAGTGCTGGGGAAACAGAAATATTCCTGCCTTCCCAGAGGCAAACAAAAAGACTGTCAAAGCAATGTTGGGTTTTGATATGAAGCAGTCTTACAAAGGAGCCCTCTCCATCTGATAAGATTAACATCAGTTCATGAAAAAACTCATTTATTAGGGTTAGCAAAATTCAAGTATGCAGGATATCTAAATCTGCTTAAGTGCTAGGGAATGTACAGAATTGGACAGGAGCATCTTGGAGTCGTCCAGCCTTTCATAGCTGGAATTATATAGATAAATTTTCTCCTTCCATCACTATTGATGCATTCTGTTTAAAAAAATATTTTATTCCATACCATGAAAAGAACGAATGCCACTTTGAGATTATTATTTTTAATTTTTTTTATGTAAGGTATCTAGTTAGACTTGACTGGTTTAGTCTTACGTTGTTATTTTTACAGAAGGAACAATTCTATGTAGGTAAGATACAGCTGGTCATGTTATTGGATATGTTGGTAAGTGGTGAATGATATTCAGGTCAAGGACAAGGTTATTCTTCTCATAATCATGTTATCATCTGTATTTCATAATGGGTTAATCCGTTTAAGACATGATAATGTGTTTTTTTGGGTGTTCTTTTTTTGATTTTTCTTTCGGGGGGGTTGGTTTGTTTGGGTTTTGGGTTTGTTTTCTTTTTTTGAGTAACAAGCTGGCTTATGGGGTGTAATGGTCTCATTCTGTAGCTGTAGAATGAAAATTCTATCACTGTTAACTGAGGGAGGTCAGGAAACACTTCAGGATCACACTGTAGAGTACTCTACAGAAATATTGACAAAATCTGTATAAGCAAAAAGCATTAAAATTGAACGGTTTTGGTTAGAAGGTACCTTTCAAAGATCAGGTAGTTCAGTCCTGAACAGGGACTTCAACTAGATGAAGTTGCTCAAAGCCCTGCCCAACTTAGTATTGAACATTTCCTGTGATGGGGCATCTACGATTTCTTTGACCAGTATGTTCCAGTATCTCACCACCCTTATTGTGTAAAACAACCAAATCCCCAAAAATAAAAACACCCCAAACTCCCAACACAATGTTTTTTTTTTTTCTTTCTTATATCTAATAGAGATCTACCTCAAACCTATACTTTTTCAGCTCAAAACTGTTGCCACTTGTCATAGAATTATAGAATAGTCAAGGTTGGAAAGGACCTTAAGATCTAGTTTGAACTCACCTGCCATGGGCAGGGACACCTCCCACAAAACCGTGTCAACCAAGGCTCTGTACAACCTCGCCTTGAACTTCACCAGGGATGGAGCATTCACAATTTCCCTGGACAACCCATTCCATTGCTTCACTACCCTTACATTAAAGAACTTCTTCCTTATATCCAATCTAATCTTCCTTTGTTTAAGTTTGAACTCATTACCCCTTGTCCTATCCCTACAGTCCCTAATGAAGAGTCACTCCCCAGCATCCTTATGGGCCCCCTTCAGATGCTGCGAGGCTGCTATGAGATCTCCATTCAGCCTTCTCTTCTCCAGGCTGAACAGCCGCAGCTTTCTCAGCCTGTCTTCATATGGAAGGTGCTCCGGTCCCCTGACCATCCTTGTGGCCCTCCTCTGGACTTGTTCTAGCAGTTCCATGTCCTTTTTATATTGAGGACAACAGAACAGGACACAATATTCCAAGTGATGTCTCATGAGAGCAGAGGAGAGGGGCAGGATCACCACCTTGGACCTGCTGATCACGCTCCTTTTGATGCAGCCCAGGATACGGTTGGCTTTCTGGGCTGAAAGTGCTCACTGCTGGCTCATGTTAAGTTTCTCATGGACCAACACCCCCGAGTCCTTCTTCACAGGGCTCTGAATCTCTTCTCTGTCCAACCTGTTGCTGTGCCCAGGATTACTCCAACCCAGGTGTAGGACCTTGCACTTGGAATGGTTAAACTTCACATGGTTGCCCTCAGCCCAACTTACAAGTATGTCAAGGTCCCTCTGGATGGCATTCCTTCCCTCCAAGGTATCAACTGAACCACACAGCTTGATGTCATCAGCACACTTGTCCTGTTACTTTAGGCCTTGGTAAAAAGTCTCTTTCAGTCTGTCATGCAAGTGGCACTTGACTTGTATATTGAAAGGCCTCAATAAGGTGTCCCCAGAGCCTTATCTTCTTCAGGCTGAACAGCCCCAACTTTCTCAACTTGTATTTGTAGGGCAGGTGCTCCAGCCCTCTGACAGATACGTTGTACTTTAGGAGCTAGTTATTGGCAAAATATCAAATTACTGTATTGCATGTACAACTGAAGACTAAAACTATGCTTCATTATAATCTATGTTTTCAGAAGAGTTATTAATGGATCACAAATAATCTTTTTTTTTGACACATGTACATGTAGTGCATTGGGAAAGGAAGAGTCTTTTTCTGCCTGTTTCTTTCATATCTTTCCAAGCAGCACAAAATGTTTCTGAATTACGTTGTTGCTGATTTTTTTTTCATGATTTGGAAAATAGATAATTTAATCATGCTACCCACTTGGTGGTATGGGCAAGATAGGCTGAGAAAGTTGAAGCTGTTCAGCTTGGAGAAGAGAAGGCTGCATGGAGACCTCATAACAGCCTTCCAGTACCTGAAGGGGGGCTATAGGGATGCTGGGGAGGGACTCTTCATTAGAGACTGTCGTGACAGACAAAGGGTAATGGGTTCAAACTTAAATAGGGGAAGTTTAGATTGGATATAAGGAAGAAGTTCTTTACTGTAAGGGTGGTGCGGCACTGGAATGGTTTGCCCAGGGAAGTTGTGAATGCTCCTTCCCTGGTGGTGTTCAAGGCCAGGCTGGACAGAGACTTGGGTGGCATGGTTTAGTGTGAGATTTCCCTGCCCATGGCAGGTGGGTTGGAACTAGATGATCTTAAGGTCCTTTCCAACCCTTACTATTCTATGATTCTATCTTTTAGAGAAAGTATCTATTCTCTCACACTTGCTTTTTGCCTGTTGTAGCATTAAGTTGTGGGAGGGGTGGGGTGGTTTTTCTTTTGTTTTGTTTTCCTAGAATGTTCTTTTGGATTTTTTTTCTTTGCTATAGTCACTAGTGAGGTACAATAGATGACTTTTCACTTCCTGACAAATCAGTGCTGCTTCTCACAAATCTATTGTGCTGTTTAGTTGGTGAAATCTATGACATCTCTGTCTAGTTAGTGTCAGGATGAAGTGGTAGCTACAGCTTTAGGGAGATTTACTGTCAGCTGCTTTCTTGACATATAACTTGCTCCCAATATTTTATTTTGACTGTAAGTGAAATAAGGTTATTCCTCAATTTCAACCCACACAATAAAAAATGGAAGAAATCAAATTTGGGGTTTCTTATATCAGTAGACTCAGATGAATTTGGCGCTGGTTGCTCATACTGCAGAAAAATCTTATGCTTTAAAATGAAAAAATATAATATTGATGTCATTCATCTGATAGCAATTGTCTCTTACCAGTGAAGCAGGCATTATTAGACAGTTTAAAGGATTCAGTATCCTCCTTATAGACTTCCATGTAATAATAACTTTCTCTCAGTTAACCTTTGGGATTGGTTTATTTAACTTCAGTGCTTTTGTAGCACATAACTTGGTGCTTCACGATCAGGTTGCCAAACATCCTGAGAGGTCCCATCCTTATTAATTGATAAAGATGCTTACATGAAATCTTAATGTAAGTGATCCTATTTTTGCTCCTACTTGTAGGCTAATTCTGTGCAGGTTTTTGTATTTTGATTTTTTGGGGTACTTTTTGGGGGGATTTTTTCTGTGGTTTTTTTTTTTGGTGTGGGGGATGTTTTTATGTGTGGGTGGTTTTTTTGGATTTTTTTTTCTGTGGAGGTTTTTTTGTTTGTTTTTGGATTTTTTTGGGGGGGGGTTTAAACATAAGTCTAAAGATAGTTTGATCTAATTTGGTATTGTATTAATTTATTGTTCTGT
>JAOEHY010006397.1:0-103868 GCA_025447955.1 Psilopsiagon aurifrons | reverse complement strand
ATTTTCCTCCCTTTCTCAAAGACTTCTCCCGCTGTATCACCCCACATGATAATGTCATCAATGTATTGCAGGTGTTCTGGATCTTGCCCCTGTTCCAGTGCAGTCTGGATCAGTCCATGGCAGATGGTAGGGCTGTTTTTCCATCGCTGGGGCAATCAGTTCCAAGTGTACTGGACTCCCTTCCAAGTAAAAGCGAAATGTGGCCTGCACTGTGCTGCCAGAGGAATTGAGAAAAACGCATTGGCAATATCGATCGTGGCATACCACTTGGCTGCCTTTGACTCCAGCACATACTGAAGTCCTACCATGTCCGGTATGGCAGCATTCGAGGGTGGTGTGACTTCATTCAGGCCATGATAGTCTACTGTTAGTCTCCACTCTCCATTAGACTTTTGCACTGGCCATATGGGGCTACTAAAGGGTGAGTGGATCCTACTGATCACTCCTTGTCCCTCCAGTCTACGGATCAGCTTAGGGATGGGAATCAGGGAGTGTTGGTTGGTGCAATTTTGTCACCAGTGCACTGCTGTGGTTGCGATTGGCACTTGCTGTTGTTCAACCTTCAGCAACCCCACAACAGAAGGATCCTCTGAGAGACCAAGCAAGGTGGACAGCTGCTCAATTTCCTCTGTCTCCAAAGCAGCTATGCCAAAAACCCATCAGTACCCTTTTGGGTCTTTGAAGTACCCTCTCCTGAGGTAGTCTATGCCAAGGATGCATGGAGTCTCTGGACCAGTCACAATGCGGGGGGGGTTTACCATTTCCTCCCAGTCAGGCTGATTTCAGCCTCCTGTACAATCAACTCTTGGGATCCCCCTGTCACTCCAGAAATATAAATGGGTAAATGGGTTCCACCCCTTTACAGCTTGATGGCATCAGGGTACACTGTGCACTGGTATCTACCAGAGCCTTATACTTCTGTGGGACTGATGTGCCAGGCCATCTGATCCACACAGTCCAGTAACTAAGGTATAACACAAAACCACTACTGCTACCACCAATAATAATAATGATAAAGGAAATAGCAAGGGAAGAGAATGCAACTGCTCACCACCCACTGACTGATACCCAGCCCAACCCGAGCAGTGATCAAACCCTTCTGGGTAACGGCCCCCAGTTAATATACTGGGCATGACGTGCTGTGATATGGAATACCTCTTTGGTTAGTTCAGGTCAGGTGTCCTGTCTCTGCTTCCTCCCAGCTTTCCCTCCTCCCTGACAGAGCATAGGACTCAGAAAGTCTTTGGTCAGATTAAACATTATTGAGCAGCAACTAAAACCATCGGTGTTATCAGCACTGTTCCCAGGCTGAAAGTGAAAACCACAGCACTGCACCAGCTACTAAGAAGGAGAAAAATGACTGCTACTGCTGAACACAGGACAATGGCCCATTCTCACTCTTCAAAAATAACTGCATTTTCATACCCAATAGTAGTCATATGATAAAATTGCTCAAATAATACCTCTTCTCAGAATGCATTTGTCCTCAAAGATGATTTAGGACTGAACATTTAGGAAAAAAAAAAGTTTTTGCTACCAATTTCTCATGTTCAGAGGTGGATGAATGATTTCCACTGGAAATGCTTTGTTTATGGCTTCATTGGGTGTTTGAATAAATAAAAATAGCATCACACAAAATACCTAATGTGTCTTGAAAAGAATGTTTTTGTCTTTCTGAACAAAAATGGAATTTTTTTTAGTGGTTACTGGCTGAATATTTCAGTTTGTATTGCCAAATTTCAAAAATATAAAATTTCAGTTTTTCAAAAAGGTTTTTTGTTTTCTTCACAGGAAATTCCTTTTTCAACAGTCCTTAATTGCAAAAAAAAAAAAAAAAATGTAAGGCATGAACATAATTTTCTCGTCATGTTTGCTTTCTGGTAGTGCTCTATTTCTGCCATTGAGATAATAGAAAAATAATGCAGTCAACAAGAGTTGTCAACAGTCTTCTCTTTAAAACTGTCATATTGCTTTTAAGTTATAGAAAACAATTTATTATATTAGGATGGATTTTCAGGATAATAGAGATTTTTTTTCCTTGATGACTTATTTCAGTTTTGTCTTTCTCTACACACCAAAATAAATTAAAAGTAAAATCCTAAATGCTGTTTTCATAACTCCCTAATCAATGACTGCATGTTCATTTACTCTTAGAATGTTTATCTTACTACTCAGTGAATGTCTGCTATAAGGCAACCTCACTCAACATGAAGTGTGCACAGACCTGATATAATCATTGAAATCTGCTGCTTCAAAGGAGAGGATGCTATAAATAATGTATAGTGGTTAAATGAAATAATTTGTCAACATTTTTAGATGCCCTTTACACCAAATGATTCTGTGTCTCTAGGATCTTATGATATAGAGTGCTTTTTTTTTTCCCCATTCAGAGGAGAAAATGGAATGAGGAACTCTTTGTGAATTATTAGGGCAGTCATTAGAGACTATCAGCTCCAGGACAGACCTTAGTTAAGAATAGAACGTAAATATTCATCAATTTAAAATAGTGTAAAATTTGCTTCAGCATGTCTGTAAAAAGCTAGGGGAGGAAATTCCCAAGAGGGAAGGAGAGAGAAATAGAGCAGACACTAAAAATGCACAAAGGAAATGAAGGTTGGAAGGGATAAAAGAATGAAGTTGAATATATAGGTCCATTTCTGGAAAGGGCCTAAACATCCATCAATATGCCAGAGAGAACAGAGGTGCTGTCCAAAATGTACCAAAACATATTCATTTTCAAAGACTGAGGAGAAGTAATCAGATCTGGGTTTGTGAGTTGTTGTTTGCTTCGTTTTTTTCCTGCGATGCAAACACAATACAGTAAGAGTATCCAAGATTGGATTAGCCACAGTTCTAACAGTGACAGATTGTAATGCCAGGATATGTGAATAACACTAAAGCTTGTGCTGGTCTATGAAAAAAAAAGACCAAAAATCCCAAATGAAAACCAAACAACCCCGTGGAAGAAAATAAAATTAGTCTGTCCTTAAAGTTTGATGACCACGCTATGAAATAAATGTTCAGTAATGCAATTGATGAGTATCTCTAACTGAAAGCACAAGGCAGTTCCATTGACTTCAATGGAAGTTCTTAGCCAACATGCTAAATCATTTCAGGGCCTTGAATTTTGAGATCTACTACTCAGAATTTACAATGCTTGCCAGCAACATTGCTGAAAGCAGACTGTAAAGACTATAAAGAAGATAGTGATCCAAAGTTTTAATGACATTAAGCAGGACTGAATTCATGAAGTCAGTGATACCACCAAAACAGGCTCTGTTGTCATCCTGAGAATTTATTGAAATCTTAAGATAATGACCAGCTAGTATATCTCCAATACTGCACCTCACCTTTGAGGTAAGTGCCTTGTCAAAAATCCAACTAGCTACTGCCTTCTCTGCTTTCAAAGCCTTCCTTAAAACTAACCTCTGTCATCGCTCTTCTGAACACAGACTATCAGCCAGCTGCCTCTGAGGCCTTTGAAACCCCCTTTGAAAATCTCATCTTAAATATGATTCTGTATACTAAATAATCTCAAAATCATTAATAATATAAAAGAATAAGCCTGACAATTCATTTGCCCTGATTTAGAAATAAAGTAAGTCTATGGATTTCTGTACATTTAACTATCAATCTGATCCCCCCTCCTCTAGTCATACAACTAGTTGATAGAAAATAGGAGATAATTACCTTTTTAGTGGGCATTTTTATTTTAAGAAGTTCCGCTTCTCGAGTAAGTACTTGCCAGGGTGCATGTATACGGACAAAACTCAATCCTTGGCTCTTATTCTGAAACATTAAATAGTGAAAACAATGTATTTCAATATTATTGAACAGAATACAGTAAAAATGTTTCATGATGTCAGCTCCAAATCACGAAATAGTAGCCAATCACAGTGAATAACCAACAGCTGTTACATCTGGGCTTACAAAAGACCTTTTCTTTAAAACACTCTAAAATTAACTAATCTGCTGCCTGAAGTGTAGCTGAAGACAGAAGTCTACAATTTCAAATTTTGCAATCATGCGAACCAGAAACCCCCATGCTGCAGCTTTCACACTCAGAAATTCTGCAAGTAATCTGACTTCATTAGCGAGTTTCTTCATCTTTGGGTGCACTTTCCTTTAGGCTCCCATTTTCAGTTTTGCCTGATTATGTCCTGGACACCCCATCAAATTAGTAGCTCCTTACAGTAAGTAGCTCCTTGGGAACAGGCCCAACTTTTAGTGCCTAAATATCTGCAGCTGGAGCAAAAACCCGAAACAAAACATCCAAATTTAACTTCTGCAGAAAGACACAAGCCTGATGTTTATGTAAATAACTGGCTACGCTGTGCAGAAGCAGAAGACTATACAAGAGAGCCTCACACAGCCAATTTGCTGCGATCTGCACTGTTGAGAAGGTTCCACCTTGGTATCATATCTGAGCTACACAAAGGCACTCTAAGATCAGAAAGCAGCATCGCTGACAAAACCATGAAAACTAAATGCAGCCATGTTGATACAGAATTTTTCTCAATGCACAAAACCAAACTCTATCTGTAAATTATGCAGAGAAATGCATTCTGTGGAAACAAATGGAATAAAAGTTGGGATGGAGACTAGAAAGAGGATATGAGGACATATTTTGGGAAAGACATGGAAGTGGAGAAGGGGAAACTTTAAAGGCTTCATTAATGCTAAGAATAATGATCTTTGTGTAGCTGTGCTCATGCTGGGCTATAGTGCTGGGGCATATTGTTACTTTGCATTTTCCCTCCTACATATGTGTAAGGATCAGGACAGTCCCCTCCCCTCAGAGGAGCATGTCTAAATATAAAAGACTGGTGTAGCACATTTACCCCAGAAAAAGCTCTCCTCTCCTATAGCTGTCTCATATCACATTGCCATCAGCATTTTAGAACCAGTATTTAATGTTTCAAAGTTTATACATGCTTACAACTTCATGGAAACACCAAACATGTAATTGTTGAATGTTTCATAATGCTTTCTGATTTAAAAATAAAATAAATTGTTAGATGGAAATCCTACTATTCTTACTGTAATTATTTTGCTGTTATGTCCCTGATAGCTGCAATATGAGCTACAAAGATCACTACATCACTTTTAGCTAACATTTCTTTAGTGGACTGATGTTATTTTAAGGAGCAGAATGATCTGCAGAATGACTCTTTCATCAGTTCACTGGGGAAGTCAGCTTTAAGAGAAGGAAGTAAAAATTCACTGGGCATGAGCAGATGTTCTGGTAATCATTTGCTGAAAATAGATTAATAACAGATGAGAGTTTAAATTTCAGTGGGTTAAGATCGGGAAGGCTTCTTCTCAGCTTTTGGCCAAAATCAAGCATGTGTCCTCTGTCTGGGGGACTATATTCCACATTGGCAAGAGAAACGGCAGTCTGATCTAATTGGTTGTTTCCAGCTCAGGCTCATATGACTACACAGATTGCAAATAAAATCACTTAGATAATTTGAGAGAAAAGACTAGATGAAGAATATGACCTTTGCATATTTGAACAAAAATATGTTGGAAAGTTGTGCTGTTCATGAAGTGATATCAGATGTAGAGGAATCAGAAACTTAAAAACCTTTAAAAGCCCTAAAAATCACCCCATGATAGGAAATTGAGATCATTTTAATAAAGACTAATGCAAAGTAAATAAAGTAGGGAAAACAGGACCAAGTGATTCCTGTTGTATGGTAAACAAAAAGTGAAGAACAACGGACTGCTGAATATTTATCTTGGGATTACTGGAACCATGTTTCCCACATCTTGCTATGTTTTCCTAACATTATAATTAACAAAAGAAATTTAACAAAAATTTAATCATCAATCTCATATTGTATCTCAAGAGATGAATAATCTACCTAGTTTTCCATTGAGTCACCTAAATAAAAACCTATACCACTACTCCTCTAGTAAGGCTACTTTCCCTACTTTTCAATCCTTCATCTGCAGTAGTTCCAGTTGTACCTTTGCATGCCGTTTTTGTCATTATCATCATGATGGCTGGTGAAGATGTGTTCATCTAACTTATTCCCAGGGTGCTTATTGTATTGTGAACATTACCAAAAGTTAGAACTTGTTTTGCTCATGGCCAGAGTGGATTTACAACTGCCTACTGGAGACATCCAATACACGGTGTCATTTGGTAAATCACCTGAAGTTATTAAGGTACATGTGTTTGTAAATACAGTTTAATATCTGGTCTAATGATATGCTGTCAGTCTTCTATTTTGAATACTCACAGTCATCATTGCTTATTCATTGTACTTTAGGTGTTTTACTAAAGCTAACATGTTGTGCTGGCTAACAGTATTTTTGTCTGACCATTAATCTGTTATTTAATACAGCCATTTTTAATCAAGTCCTTTTTCATTTAGAGCTGATGTCCCACAGGACTTTATTCTTGGCCATGTATTGTTCTATGTCTATATCATTGCATTCCCTGACTATATTACTCAAATGACTAAACATTGCTATGCAGATGACAAACCAATTTTTTGCTCTTATGATCCCTTTTTTGTCAAAACTGTATTCCAGATTTCAGAGTTCTTCCAATAAGTTTCAAGAGTGGAAGTTTTTCAATAAGTTGGCTATGAATTATTCAAGATATATATAACTTGGCTTCTATTAAATTTTGTAAAGTTGAATTAGGCCTTCCCATTTCAATAAGAAAACTCAACATTGAAGTCAAATGGAAGAAAATCTGGAAGGTCTGGTTAGCTTTTCAATCAGCACATGAAGAAAAATATATAACAATTTTCTTTCAGACTATCATGTATTCCAAGTAGTTTAAAGCAGGACTTTAACAGCACTCTATATTGCAATTTTTTCTATCTCATAGTGGAAATATAGAGGCTAAATAAAATACAAATTTCTCCAAGGAGACTTTTTCTGTCTTTCATGCCTTAACAGTAAAATACATTAGCACCTGCAACAACTGCAAGCACAAGATTTATTGCAGACTTATCATCATCAGGGCCATAGCTGAAAAAAATATATGATAAATATGAAAGCTCTCATATAGATGTACTCCTATTGGTCATAATTTGACTAATGATAGCTCCAAAACTGATTATTCTTTATATCTAAAATCAGAACATTCTGAAACAAGGCTAGACAAGCATAATACCTAGATTAAGTAGAAAAGCTTTCTCTGCCCAAAAATTTAGACTTTTCATTGAATTTAGGTTTATACAAAATCAGATATAGAGTGAGAATTCTGTCATTCCAAAGTTAGTGGTATATCCGTATTTCTCACACACTTTGACAGTCACAGTTGTCCAACTATAACCACTATAACTCAATTATTATGCTTTTATTGGCTTCTTTCAGTTACCAGTTTCTCAATTCAAGCCCCTACAGAAACAGGTCACAGATTAAGGAGATGTACTATGAAGCATCCTCTGTTACAGCAGAAGTTTGTGGAGGAGTCCTGCTGGTCCATAAGAGCACAACATGTAAAGGATGGAATACTGCATGTCCAGTTCAAAGGTCTCTCATAGTACCATTATTTTTTCAGGCCAACTTGACTCCAACCTTATCTCATTAGGACCACCTATTTGTCACGTGTCAGCCATGTCACCTCAAGTTGCAGTGCTCTCAACAGTTTCTTTGGACACCTTTAACATGAGCTAAAGCCTATTATGCTGAAGGCATTGTATTTATCAGTCACAGTCGCAGAATCAAGACAACAAAAAGGGCAAACCCAATAATTAAACTCTGGGAGAACCTCAGACTTCTTTGTGGTTAGCATACTGCTTCTAGCAACTCTGTAAATACAAAATTTATTACTAAATGTGACATTTTAGTAAGCCTTTCTCATTATTTCTTTATCATGAAATCACTCATCATTCTTATCATATTAAAGGAAGATAGTTTCATATAAAATATATATTAGAGTAATTAAGTTATTTTAAAATACTTGTCCAAAGAAATAGATTTCTGCTGTATATATTAATAGCAAGAAGCGAGAAACACTGCAGGGTAGAAAGAAGCTGCACAGAAGTAATTAACTGCTGTCTAAGGAAGTCTGAGTGAACTGCTAATCTTTCTTACAATTAAAAAAACATACACAAAGGGGATGGAAAGGCATAAATTATAAAACCTGAAGCATGCAAACTTCCTCCTTAAAAAGACAAATCATCTGGACCTTAAACATTTTATCCTTCTGTGATTATTGAGTAGATAGAAAAATACCAGACACATACAGACAGCAAGTTTCTAATGGCTTCAGTTAATACAATCAGACATCTTTTGCTGACATTGGTAATACCAGACACACTCGGAAAGCAGCAATAAGAGAGTTTGTAGAGATGAAAAAAAAAACAGGTCCTAGTAGCTCAGTAAAAGTAATCATCTTCCCATTTATTCCATCACCAAATGGATCAGTCAAGTCTGCAAATGCAATTGTTCAAAATTGTCTACTCTCCTGATACCAGCTCTGGAAATTGAGGAAAATAATAATGTGATGTGATAGCGCAAATAAAATGCAATAGTTTGTTACTATCACAGAACTCTATGGAATGACATGGCACTGCCAGATTCGGACAGCGACTGTGAAAACTGTCTGTGTTTAGTGCCAAATGTATTGAATGTCTACCTCCACAAGGACTGGCATTTTGCTGATCTTAATGCTTTGTACCCAAGATGCAATCATCAGTCTATCACAAAGCATGGATATCCAAAGGTGTGTCAATGATGTTGTAAAAAGGAAGAGCAGTCACTTGTCTGGGTGAGATATCAAGACCCAGAATATCTTGACATAGAGACGTCAGTCCAAAAGAATTCTTTGCTCATGTTATCTATCCAAACATAGGCAAGTAATTTAATTCTTTCTGTCACTTTCTGTCAATGAAGATAATGGAACTTCCCTTAATCAAAAGACGTTAATGAAGATACATTTTTTGCAGATTGAGGTGCTCACATAATACCGTAAACAAATATGACCGTATGGCTACATAGACAGTAGCCATACTACACATCTGATGATTTTCACATTTTCCTTTAAAAACTATAGTCCTTCTACCTTTTGCTGAACTTCCCCTTTTCTATTTTCATTATTTCTCTGGGATACAGATTTACCTTACTGTATGGCCACATAGTGCCTAGCATAACAAGATCCTCATCAATGACTGCATATTCTCATGCAAAAGTATTACAAATTAGTAGCAGCAATCCCCAACAGCTTCAAGAGGTTGTCCACTCCCAACAACCAGTAACACATAGCATGAATGAAAAGATGCAAAGCACGGGCTTGTTCACTGATGACAAAAGTAAACTCCGTCTAGTTCACAGAGTTAGGTCTTTAGCAATATAAGAAGCAGACTCACTTAGGTCCAAATTTCAGACCTTAAGCAAAGCTGCAATACTTTACAGATTTTGACAGTTTGCCTTTTTCTTTCTTCATTTCTATCAACAATGATGGTGTTAATGTCTGTTTATTTTACTCTCTTACTCCCACCTCTGAACATAAACGGTTAAAGAACGTACTAGTGAGTAGAAGCAAAGAACAGAACACCTTGGAATGAAAGATCTGGCCAAAACAGTTTCGAAGAAACTATATAACCTTAATTCTTTAGATAAAGCACTGTTGAATGAAATAGTTGACTTTGCACATCTTTTGCAATGTTTCTTCATGGCATTGCTACTTTTCCAACCAAAATTCTCCCACTCATCTATAGACAGAAAGCATCTCTGAATGGAGGATGATACAGGAAGCCTAAAAACACAGGCATGCTTTCACTGCATAAGATGGAAATATTTAATGGCACACAATAGAATGAAAATGAGCTGTTAGAAACTCAAGCACAAATGTAGAATAGATTGTTAAATCTGCCAAATAACAAAATGCACAGACCTCTGCATTACTGTAGTACACAATGAAGGTAAGTAACAAATATATCAGGATTGTAACTGACTTTTAATTCTTCCTAAATACACATTTTGGATTTAAAAATGAATGCATTGTCCTGGTTATTTTCCAAATATTTACCTATGGCCACTACTTAATACAGCATGGAAAATGTGACATTCAAATGTAAAGCAAAATTTTCCCTATTTCTTTATATTAACTTCATCAGCATTTTTTTTGCTACAAAAGCATATCACAATTACAGAACATCTTCTAAGACTGAATATCAGAAATAATAATAAATTGCAAAACTGAAAAAACCACACCCAAATCAGACTTCCTCAAAGAGGAAGGGAGGAGTGTTCCTACTCTACCACCTCCTCTTATTTTGGCAGTGTCCATGGAAAAACACGTAATCAGCTGGCCTGGCTACATTTGGTGCCAAACTAGCTAGCAAATAAGGCAATGTTCTATAAAATAAAATACATCATATCAAACTTGATTATCAATAAAAAAATCAACAAACTTCTTGAGGCCAAAGAGTTAACATTATAAAGGGCAAAATGTAATTCCTCTTGAGGGAATGAGACACACTAATCTATGCAGAGATTTATACTCTAAACAATTTTCCAGATGAAGCAGCATGATCATGGAAGTCAATTTTTAGACCAGATAACAGGCTTGTTACCAGTAGGAGGATTAATGAAACAGAGATTGAATCCCCACTCTAGCAGTCTCAGTCTCAATATCACAATAAAAAAATGGAGAAAAAGTAAATAAAGTATATAGGATACCAAGCTGAAAAACAGAGGAATGCCACCTTTAAATACTGCTTCATCACTCAATACTTGATCTGGGATACTAACAATCAAGTACCTAAAGGGATGATTCAATTTTGTGTTGAAAAATTTTAAATTTCAATTCATTCTTAGGAGATATATTTTGATGGGTTTACTTTAATTTAAAAGTGCTAGCAGATAGTACAAATATATTTCATTATCAAGTATGTTCTTCTAATCATATGCTACAAGCTTTTCCAGGATGGTGACTCCTTTTGAGGTCCCTCACCAAAGATCACTTGCAGTAAAAGGAAGGTTGGATATATTTCCAGAGGCTTGATTTGGGAGAGGATTAAGATGAAGATAATCAAAGTATTCTGGTTGGCTTGTTTGCTGGCAAGGAATCCAAAATCTCCCTGGACAGTTTACAGCCTCAGTGTAAGCAGGGAGAGAAGGGAAGAAGCACTGGCAGTCACTCAGTAACATCATGTGACACATTTTGGATAAGGCAACAGGTCCTGGGGTGGATAAATAATTGGTTGAACAATGGGAAACTGGAGAGGAGCAGACCCTGCACTGCTGAAAAAAAACCTCACTGAAGGGGTTTTGCAGAGTCTGCACTGTACAGCACCATCTTAAGCAGCTTTGAAAAAGAAATAAGCAGCAAGAACACAAACTGTACTGATGAAGTTTTTCAGCGTAGCAAGCAGATTGTGAGAAATTGTAGAAAAGCTGTATGAGAGTAGCAGCTTGAACAATGGCAAATGGATTTCAATGTGAATAAATATAATGCAATATCCATGAGTTAAAACTAGTTTCACATATAGGGATCTGAATTGCCTTATACCAGTCAGTAATGACATCTTGGGTTTGCAACAGGAAGGTCCTTGAAAATATCAGCTCAATATCTTGTAAAAGCCAAGAAATAAAGCAAACATTATGTTCCATTAGGAAAGAATAAGAAAAAAAACCCAACAAACTACCTGAACACATCAATCCATTCTCTATCTGCATCTTGAACTCAATGTGCAGTTGCTGCTGCCTCACTTCCAAAGAGATAAATTGGACCACAAATGGGTTCAGAGGAGGGCAACAAACACCAGAACAGCCTTGCTATGACAGCAATATAGGAATCACAGCATAGACTGAGGCCCTTCATTCTGGAAAAGAGCAATCTTAAGGAAGACACTCTAGAAGTCTGTAAAATCATGTATGGTAAGGAGAGAGGGTGTGGATGGACTCCCTACGGACTTTTTCAGAGCAAGTACTAAAGGGCCTCAGAGGAAGTTCAACTAAGCTACTGGGAGTCAGACTAGAAATAAACAAGAGGACACAGATATTAATGGAATGGGTATTACTTCTGTCTTGCCAAAAGTCTTTCTGGGTGCAAAAACTGTGTAATGTTTCAAGAAGAAACAATACCAGATTTTGGAATAGAGATCCACAGAAGCTTACTAGATACACAACTATACCAAGGAGGAGAAATTACCTGAACTGAAAGTAGCTGTCATCAGGAGAACATTAGAGCAAAAGTGTCTTAAATGTTTGTACCTTTCCTATTTTTTCCTACACATTTTACCATTGCAACTGTTGGATATACAGTATTGCACTGATGGACTGTCTCAAACAACAGGATAATATTATGTTAATTATGCCATATCTAGTTGGGACTTCAGGGCTTTTTCTCTCCCCAGTATCTGACTTCCTACTTCCTACTATCATCTCTTATTCAATCAACTGCATACCCCCCCAAAAAAAAAACAAATACACAGTAAGCAATATAACTACCTCATGCTTGGACAGATTATAGATTGCAACAACTTCTTATTGTCACAGGGACCAACTCAATGCCAGTTAAAAAAGGGATTGGTTAACAGCTCTCTTCTGTCGTGGAGCAGAACTGGACTGATGCAGGTGATCTCATTAGGTGCTCGTACCATGCCTGGGTTCCCTACCATATCATGCGCTACAGCATCTCAAGCCTAGAGAGTAATGGGGACTCAAAAGTTGTCATTAGATCATAATCTCACCATGAGCTGTTCATCTGTCTTCAGATTATGCTACAATCTGATGGGTAGTTTATAATAAATGATATAGATTATGATGCAATTTCTTTCCTTCTGATGTTTTAATGAGACTATCAGGTTAGGCTATCAGATGATATAATTTGGCACAGCTACACCAAATTAATAGAGTTATTTAGATGGGCATCATTAAAGGATAAGACCTGAAAATTGAACACACTCAAGTCTGGATTTGTGCAGGTTTATCAGCAAGGAGAAAAGATCAAAGATAAATTGGATTCTGGAAGCACTGACTGAAGGAAGAACAAATCCAGACAAAACTTAACACAAGAAAAAGAACTTAAATTTATTTTTAACATTAAATAAATTTTCTGGCCTTTAAGTCCAGAGGGCCAAAAGATTTTTGGCCCTTCTGAACATAAGGACCAGAAATCTTTTCATCTTCATCAATCAACCAAAGGAAAGTTAATGATATTTCATTCCAGTACTCAGGTTACTTGAGGAAAAAAAAAAACCACTTCTCTTCTTGCACAGTACCAGGGAAATTGTTCTATTTTTGGTGCCTGTCAACAGGAATAAGCAGGAGCAGTACTGAAGTACAGCATACTCCATGCCTGTTTTGGAAAGTAATTTCTTTTTTGAACCAAAAGATCTCAGACTGGGTGAGTGAAGATACATCAATGCTTAAAAAACTATCTGAGGGCTAACAAAGACCAGTGAGCTGTCTACCTGTCTATTAGATGCAATTAGAAAACATGGGATTTAACTTTAGATGGGGAAAGTGGGTGCTATAAAAGGTCACTATCAGTATATCTCCTTTTCCTACATTTTGGCACTATAAAATCACAATACTGAGTATAATTAATAACCTTACCTATGTTAACAAAGTTATCACTTTAATTTCTCCAAATCATGTGTTCTTCAAGGGAGTTCATCCCATCTCCATACTACAACACTTGTCTATATTTAGTTGTAATGATAATACATTTTTCGTTATCGTTAGGTTGTATTTAGAATCCTGGTCTATTCATTTTAGGTTGTACAGCCCAGTGTGGAGAAGAGCAAAGGCAGATTGCAAGAAGTACAATGATATTTCTTGTACCTCTTCAGCAAATGAGACAACTAAATTCAGGTAGGAACATCTCTCTTTTTTTTTTTTTTTTTTTTTCCCTACTAAACACAAATAATGCAAGGAACCAGATTGCATTTCCAACTGTCCAACATGAACAGGGGTATAAAAGAGCCAGGCTGAGTCTGAGACAAGATCCTTGTACCTAAGGACTTTCTAGAGGAGTACACAGCCACTGAAGCACCAGCATGCCTCAGATGAAGTGTGGAGGCCAAGCTGATAAGCTCTGCTGGATGCTTGCAGGCTCTGCAGATGATTAGAAGGCAGCAACAACAGCAGCAGCCCTGCAATCTGAGCAAATCAAGCAAAGAACAGTAATTGCTTGAAACACATTTTCAAGCTGCGCCTAACATGAGAAGCTTCGCAAACAGCCTGGGAATCAATGTCCAAGAAATACTTCATTCTTAGATGAAAAGGTCAGTATTATATTTCGGGAGCTCTAAGAGACTCAGATCTCTCACCTAATGTGGTACCCAGGCTGGAAATAATATCTTCCCACAAGGGCATGATGATCACTACTGAAATCAGCCAGTAATGGACAGCATTAGATTTTCAGAAACACAGCATTTTCTA
Organism: Psilopsiagon aurifrons; assembly: GCA_025447955.1. Taxonomy (NCBI): domain Eukaryota; kingdom Metazoa; phylum Chordata; class Aves; order Psittaciformes; family Psittacidae; genus Psilopsiagon; species Psilopsiagon aurifrons. The sequence goes on along the minus strand of JAOEHY010006397.1, from coordinate 89,507 downwards.
GTGATCCCTATAGGATGTGCTGAACTATCAACAGTTTTGAAAATTAGCCCTCAATATACTCCATTACTACATCAGGTATGTCTCCCATCTATATTGATCATCTCAGCTCCCCAGAAAATTACTGTCCAAAAGGCAATCACTCAGTACATATTAGTAGAACACCTATCACAACACATACTGCATTCAACCATCACAGTGCTGCTTTGTACATGCCATAAGCTTTGTTGGCCAGATCCCATCTCCATCACGATAAATTTCAAGTCACTGCCAAAAAAAAGAAGGCAGCAGCCAGTCAGGATTTACAAGTACCAATTTGCTCTGTTTTAACACAAAAATTAAAAAGGGTTTAGACATCAGCTATATTGCTTATTTGACCAGATGTCTGTCAGGTAAAAAAAAAAAGACATAAGCAAAAAACCAAAGAGTTGCCAAACCATTGTAACTAAATGTGAGCTTCAATTTCTATCGCAATTCTAAGAATAAAATACCAGCAAATGCTATTCTAGCAATGTTTGGTAAAGCTTGCCACATTGTAACGTTGTAGGCTCTCCAATACACTTCACAACAGCATTCAACAAAACTGTATGTTAGTAAGACTTTATTTTGGGGCTGACATTGAAAAATAAAGATTTATATAGAAAGATCAACAAATCACTTCTAGAGACATAAGTTTCAGGTGGTACATTAACTTTAGACTGTGAAAAAGATACTTAGCAGATAGAATGAGGAAAACAAATAATATCATGATACAATTACAAAGTTGTTTGCCCCTCAAGGGAAATTAATTAGTAAAGCAAACATGGAAGACTTGCTATTCCAAACCTGGTGGTACCACATAATTTGAAATTTACAGGTAACCAGTACCAGATTTTTGCCATAAATATGTTTCTATACATCTATAGCAGTGAGCACCTTCATTCGCATCTTAAAATCTGCTTTATGCCTCACTAGAACTATTCCTTATTTTGTCATTTTCATAAATCTTTTTGCTTGTTTTACATCAGCATAGTCAAAGAAAATCACATAGCATACCTCTGTGTAGGCAGCCTTTAAATATATATATAGTAACAGCTTGAACATTTTTGTACCTTTGCTTTGGCATGCTCCTGCTGTATTTTTCCTATATTTCTACTGCACTGAATAGGATTAGTAAGTATTGTTATTTTCCAAGAAACTGTAAAAGTTCAGAAAATGGAGGCTATGTAAGAAAGCCACATACACACTCTGCTAGCCTGTGACAATAATGGGAAGATATGCTCAGAAACAGAATACCCAAATCTTGCTTAGCAAAAGCCAGCTACTCTTAAGTGAATCCTGTGAGGTTTGCCTGTTACTCAGATAAAGCCAAATACTTCCTGTAAATTAGGCACCACAGCCCTTAGATGTCCTGTAATGCATTTACTCTGCAATCTATTTCCTTGATAGCTACTCATAGATGCTAAATCACAGCTTTTTGAAATCAATGGGAGAAAAAAAAAAATCTCTTTATACTAGTGTTAATAAGGCCTGCAGATTCTAGGCATTATTTCTAAAGCCCTGATTAGTCACACACTTAGCGTGCATCTTAAGTGGATACTTTAAGAGCATTCCAAAACTGAACATATGGGAAGACACTGCTGTAGCAAACCCTCATATTGTGCTAAGTTTTGAGTACCTCATGAGGGTGTGTTTCTAAGGACTTCAGTCACTGCTTGCTTGAGAAGGAACCTCAGGACATGGTCACAGAACAAAAGATGGTACAGCTTTCACTGTCCTCACATGGCTGACATTGCTGGATTAGTGTTAACATACATGTAGAGTTCAGAGGTGACCACATTTTAAGTGATTTCATTAACTAAGTTTATCAGAAAGGACTGATCAGCACTGAGATGAAAAAAAAAAGGAAAAAAGGGGGCAAGTATTGCCTTTTTTTTTTTCTCATTTTTGCAGTTTTCAATAAAACAAGATGAAGCAAAACTGAAGCAAAACTCTGGTCCATTTGCAGGGGACATCACCAAATCTATGTGTTTAATATTCATCACAAGATGCTTTTTGTTCTTGGCACGCAATAGGGAGAATATCCTGACAGAGTTATGCAGCAAAACTGGAAGCAAGAAAAACAAACAAGCAAAAATAAGCTTAGTAGATATAAGCAGCAATTGGCAAACAATAAGAAATGAGCAGACTAAGGCATGGCAATAAATTAACTGCATGTTTTGGCTTACTAAAGAAACAATACAGAAAACTGTGTCGTTGCCTTCCATTACCACATATGCTCACTGACATTTATATTGCAAAATAATTTTTATATTAAAATTATATAATTTATACTAATTTATAGTATAATAATGTATTTGTAATTAACACATTATAAGATATTTAACAATAAATTTCTTTGGTCAGATTGTGTTTAAGAGGATAGCATGTATTACTGATTCTTCGTATTCCCTTTGCAATTTATCTTAGCTACTCTGTTCTATTTTCCTACACTGAAATGATAATCTTGGTAATAAAGAATCCATCTTCTTCTGTGTTTATTCAGAACACCACTGGATTCTCATGTGTGGTATGCCTCAACAGTAGTATAAATAGCAGTAACCACACAGACACCCATCTGGTTATATAACAGTTGCACATGATGTTAAAATGCTAAAAATATGAATTTATCACTCACAGTTGAGAATATTGAGTAGGCCTTTTGTCAAAAAGATCACACACCAATCCCAGATAACTGAACAGGTGTTTTGGCATTCACACAGACACAAAATGACTTCTTAATACTGATATGATATTATGATTTTAGAGCTTTTTTAATCTTTGTTTCAACAAAGACCATTAACTAAATATTTGCAACATGTGTTGGCTCTTTCCAAATATTTATAGAGATGATTTAAAACCCCCAAAAACTAATTGCAATGATTCCTTTTAACTAAAAGCACAAACACACATACACAAGTTTATACAAGTAAAAATCTAAAAAGTGCCTTAATTCCCCTTAAGTCCACACATTAGTATAGATGATATATATACTCACACACAGTGTACATTCAGACAGTTTTTCATATATATATATGTATATATATATACTTCCAAGTTAGTAATCCCTACTTGAACTTTGACCCTCCAGGGAGACAGCCTTGGTGTTCAAACCTTCTACCCCTTCCCCACCAAAAGAAAAGCCAGCATTTGGCCTTCCCACAGATCAGTATGTGAATACAGAGAGTAGCACTGAGATTGAGTCCTGAGCAGGAGTGTCATACTTCATTATTCTCTAAGGCAGGCTCTACTGGTCCCCTCTCTGTGTTCCATCTCAGAACCTCATCTAGCAGGCTCACAACTCACATAGGCAGCTGATAGGTTGCCATTTCACATTAATTCAGCTTGGGGTAAATTACAAGGTTGTAGTCCCAGATTCTTCCCTGCCCCTAGCCATGTGGCCACACACCCACCACTCAACACCCCCACCTCAAGCCAGTAGTAGCATTTATATAACTGGGTAGTGAGTTTCTTTAGCTAGATCAGTTCCTTGTAAACTAAATCCAGTTTTAAAGATCAGTTAAATTTCAGCTGGATACACATTTCAAGTGATCGACTCTTGGCAGCACTGCGAGAGAGAAATGTGCAAAACACATTGCTCAGGGCAGAAAAGAGAGCAGATTCACAGAATACCTAACTCAGATCATCCTGCCCTGTGCCTCCAGGATGCTTGCAAAAATGCAAACAACAGCAGGAAAAAAAATGGAAAAAAATATTTGTTTAACTCAAATTTAATGTCCAAATTTTTTTCTTTTTTTTTTTTTTTTTTTTAATATCTGGATAAAGCACACAATGTGGGAAGTTTTTTAACTTTGGTGGGGTTTCCCTTCAAATTAATAATTGAATTGTTGTGAATCCCCAAATACTTTTGATCAATCATATCTTCCATTAAAATCTTTCTTACTCCAGTACAATTTGCCTGCCTGCAATTAACAAGCTCAGCCCCATCATCTCATTCAGAAATGCCAGGAGCTTAAGGAGCTGCTGCTACCTCCTGTATGTGAACTGCTCCTGCAGCTTCCTTTCTTTTTGTTCCCTAAAGTGGTAGCACTTGTGAAGACTGGCTTGTAGGATGGAAATCTGGCAAGATTCATACCTGTGTCTTTCTGTGCCAAAAGTGCTGTGAAAGGTCAAATTTTAAAAGAAGTATTTATTTAAAGGCAATACTACTCCCATGTCACTAAATAAATGTAAATATATTTGTATACTTTACATATAATATATATATAAAACATCCAAAAGTTGTCACAGGTCTGAAGGTATTGATAGGGACAGGACATCTTTTATGAAATAATGGTAATTGAGAATCCATTGCAAGGAGCACAGTACACTACTGCAGAATAGCTATACAGATACTGCCAGGGTTACCAATCACTATATTATAAACCACACCTATTTTTTAAAACTAAGATCAGCTGTCTTTAATAAAATGGTCCACTAGGTCTCCTGACTTTTTTGTGGGTTTTGTCCTGCCAAGGAGTGAGTCTGATGCCACTAGAGCATTGCAGAAGGATCTTGGAGCATTTGAAAACCCTCTTTGTGCTGACTTTTCTTTGAAGAAACTTGCCAGTTGGTGGCCAGATGTAAACTTGTCAGTTGGTGGCCAGATGTGACAAAAGCCCCTAAACCAGCAAATACTTTCCAAGAGAGTAACTCGTGAACTGTGGCTCACAGGTGAAAAAAACCCTGGGATTCCTTGTGGTGCAAGCTGTAACTTATATCATTACCACTGAGCACTCAAATGCCTCTTGCAACAGATCAGTTCAAAAGTAAAGCAAGTCCTCAACTGGTCAAGATTTGGTGCCTGACTAAAGCTGAGCTTTGTTAGCTTTGGGTGAGCAGTTTCTTGTGGACAGTGTTACTTTAAAACAGAAAAGAATAAGGGAGAAACAAAACTTTGCAGAGAAGTCTTTGAGATATAAGCAGTCGTGAAGCACGAAGTCCTCATGAAGAACTCTTCAGATATTCACAAAGCAGCAGATGCTTTGGACATTATGACTTCACGTAGATCTGTGACTGACTGCTTGTAACTGGTCGACAGAAGGGAACGGTGAAGGACTGACTTCATGTAGACCAAAGAAAGATACACAGGCATACTGGGAAGTGGCAGGATTGCTACTAATATATGATAGGAAAATGGAAGAGCCTCATGGACAGAAACGTAAAATTCTGGAAGGGGCAGTGATCTGTGATGGATAGGCAAGCAGTCCTGCAGAATTCTGGTGTGAAGATACAGAGTTGAATGCATAGGCCAGAGATAGGTGAGTAGGTCAAGCACTGGTGAAGAGAAGCAGTTACCATGTGTTGACCTGTGAAAGCTGAGCAGTGCCACTGGAGATAGGGAGTAAACATTATCCAATGAACTCAAAGAGCCCTGTGATAAGCAAATAGGCTTGCAGAGGTACAGGGCACCACAGTATATTGACCTGTTCAGTACAGACCTAAAAGTACACCTATGTAACAAAGCATATAATGTAAAATTCCCTGTCCCATTATTCAGAATGTGGACAATTCTGGGATGCAGCAACCTTCCAGTGACCTTCCATGGGTACATGATCTTTAGGATTCTACTTTGTATTGATTACCTAACATGGTTCAGTGACACTTGAACATATTAAGAAGTAGAGAATGATTATTCAAAGCTTATAAAATAAAGTATGGAATATGAGAGTTGAAAAAGAGAACGGGAACACCAGAAACTTTCCAGCGAGCATCAGGGGTTGACAACTTACAAATAAGAGAAGATAATGGGAGATGAGTATGGTGAAAAAGAGATAGAGACAATTACACATAAATCCAGAAAACAAAGATGACCTAGAGACCTGCACTGGAGTTGAAACTTGGCTTCAAAGCACAGCAAAGGATAAGTAATCCTTCACATCCTGTGGCTAATTTCAGTGGGAAAAGAGTTAGGACTCTAGGTGATTTGGACAAAACTTCTAAGCATATGATAGGCAGGGATAACCTTCCCTACCTTGAAGGGATTGAGGAAAAATAATAGTAGTTTGAACTAGCACTTTATAGGTGCCAGCTTGCAGTTCGGATTAAGTATTTGCAAGACCTTGAATATATTCTCTAACTTTGAGATTCTAAATTTTCTTTGTATTCCTAAATTAGCCCAGGTAAAACATGACTGAGCTTGGCGAACGTACAGACAAAGCCTGCAGACAATTCCCCATCTCCCAGCTGATGAAGTGATGCTATGACTAAGGGAAAGAGCACTGTACTCCTCTGGAAAAGAAAATATCTGTATTCTCCCATTGTACTCAATGTTGGCACTAACCTACAGAAAGTAATGGCTACCTCCACATTTTCAGAAGCATGCTTCTAAGTCTTTGTGTTCCCCTTAGAAAGGTTCCTGTTTCCAGACTGCATACCTTAATTTTTTACCCTAACTACTAGTAGCTCATTGTTGTTGTTCAAGCCCAGGACACTGTGCTGAACCCAGGACACTCATCCTTTCTCAAATACATTTTTTTCATTTACTTTACCGCTTATGAAATTTTACCACTTATGAAATTATAAAAAAAAAAAATTATGATTCTTATGAAATTCCAAGGTCATCTTCTTAACTCCACCTGAAGAACTTCCTTGAATGTATAATATATAGGGCTCAATCCTGTTAGTGAATTCAAAAATGCTCTAAAATTGCAGGGATCTAGGAATTGAAGGAAGAAGGCACCAATGAACTGATGAAATAATTCCTAGATGACAGAGTTTGAGTACAGAGCTAAAGCAAACCACCATCTTCATGGAAAACAACAAAAAAAAAAACCAAAACACAAATAAAACAGAAAAAGAGAAGCCTCACAAAAACAACAACTAAAATTTCATACATCTGTTCAAAATAAATAATTTTGTCCGACTGTTGTTTCAGGTGATGAAATCATTGTTACATTAATGCTAAATTGGAATAACTGCACAAAAATTATTATCTAGCTCTTACATGATTTTCTTCTTTGGCTTGTCACCGTGAGCACATACCTGTACACATAAGGGAGACTTACTAGAGTGCACAGAGTTATCAGCCCTGTGTATCAAGGAGATAATTCACCCTGAAGGGTAAATTTTCCACGCTGTGCATGGGGATTTATTCCCGTAACTCCATTAACATTAATGGGATTTGTCCAGCCTGATGCCATTCTGCTAATTTCTTTTTTCCTTGTTGTTCTATTCAGGCCAACATAGTAGCTCATCTGCAAAAACAGACCAAAGTATGTGATGTAGTTTTGAATTATTTTCCTTGTCCTATGATTTAAAGGGCCTTACAATGGCTGGCAAAGATAATTCTAGCTGAAAACAATCTGATTGCAACCTTCTATATGGCTATGTATCACAGTTTCCCTTTTTTCAGGATATAGGCATTAAAAGACGCATGGTTTATACAGAGAACCAATCTCAGTTTAAATAAGCTGCAACTGAAGGTCATTTCTCCTGCAGAAGTCCCAATCAGAGGTACGTTAAATATTTATCAGGCCAAGCCACTTTAAAGAACAGTCTGCTACAGTACATAGTAGTTACACAGTACATAGTCCTACATACTAGTACATATGAAAGGGCCTTGAGCAACCAGGTCTAGTAGAAGGTGCCTCTGCCCAGGGAGAGGGATTTGGAACTAGATGACCTTAAGGTCCTTTCCAACCCAAACTGTTCTATGATTCTGTGATTGTATTGTCCAGACCACACTTGGAGAGAGGAAAGTGACTTTGTTTACCACAGAACAAGATCTCCGCCTTCATCTACATAGACCTGCCAGGTCATTGTGGAAGAGAGAGGAGCCTCTATGAGCAGTTGCTTGATTGCATCATGACATTGCAAGCAGAATGCCATTGAATGTAGATGCCACCAGGGTGGCTGTGAATGATGACAGTATATTGAAATTTTTCTACTTGTTTGTAAAAATGGAAAACATAAATGCAACTCTTGCAGATTGAAAAGGCAGCTTCTTGAAACTACTTTTAGAAACATGAAGTGCTACAGTGTCTTAATACATCCAACAGTTCCTACCAATTCCCACTGCTAACAGCAACCAGGTGCTCAACGCTCTTTAGATCAGAAGAATCCAAAACATATGAAAAAGAATCTCATATTGCATCCACTCACTTGTAGAATTATCAGTGTCACTCACTTACACAAAGGAATTGCAGGCAGACCTCCCTGCACTCCTCTGCATGAGGTATAAAGTCATGACCAAGAAGCAATGCTCCAAAAAATAACAAAATCATACAGCAGCTATTCAATCAGCAGAAATGCAGAAGTGATCACTCCTTTGGTATTAGAGATACCTGTCAGTCTGTTTGCTGCCATAGACAAAGTAGGGCATTACCTGGAGGCACCAAAGCAAAGAAAGTCCCATTTACCCTCCAAAAGAATCTCTGAAATTCAGGATTTATACTTCTGCCAAAGAATAGCTGGAGATACAGCAGGTACTGCAGTTGGGGCAGTCCTCACCAAGCACCTGGAGGAGGTGATTCCTCATCCCAATAAAAAGCACCGTGATTTCTGTCCTTTAAAAGGTCAGAAGGGTACCATAACCCAGTACCAAAAACCCAAACTATCGTATATTTCATTACTTTAATTTCATGAAACTACTAGCCAGGCTACACTGACCTAAACAGCTTATCACTACTCCAAGTCTCCTCTGCAGGCACCTCAGCTACTGCAGCGTCACCAGTACAGTGTGTCATCCCTCAGGGCTTCATGTATTGCTCTTCAAACTGTCTCCATGGATTTAATTTGCAGATTAAAATTTCTGCTGCAAACAAGCCCACTGATAATTAAAATATGTTTTCACAAATTCATCTGTGAAGAAGCCAAGCAGCTGATTTCATTACTCCTCATCCTCTATCCTACAAGTGTCCAGCTGCCTCTCTGCTATGCCATAGCAGAGATGTATAGCCAGTTCTGTGGACTTTTCATCTATCTAGCAGTTTGTAAAAATGGAAGTTGTTCCTCCAGCAGGAGACAGAACTCGACACACAATACAGTGAAGTCAAGACAAATCTGGGAGGCTATTTGTTATTTCTACCAGTTAAGTCTGGCAGAATAGCAAATTGTAAATATCACCAGAATACACACCCCAAATCTGCCAGCATCTGAAATTCAGGATGCTGAATGTACGTCATCATTTCCCAACTTGCAGATGATTGATGAGATTTATCATTGCTGGCCCAAGATCTTTAGAAATATATACAGGCCCATTTTTGTATATCTCTTAAATTTTCTCTAAATCTCTCAGAAGACATTTTGACTAAGGTATCTAATGGCTGAGCATTAAGTGTCTGGATGCTAATTAAAATACAAAGAGTGAGTCTGTCTGCCCATCTAGTCAAGTCACAAAACAATCATTCAAAACCAGAATTCATAATATGGGCTTTTCAGCTTTGACAGCATAGTCATTCTACCTGGCCACCTATTATCATGGATTATTATTTCAGTCCTGATTGTACCACACCTGGCTCCCACAGGGCCACTCCAAAATCCTCTCTAAAATGAAGACATAATTTCCTCTTAAATAGTTAATCAACAACCCAGTATTTTCATCACATCCACTTCATTATCACTGAAAACCTTTCCTTGCCCATTCAACTTTAATTTTATTAGAGCTGTGTATTACATTTCAGTCCCATACAAGTAACATAAAGGAGCAGAACACTTTTTAGCTAATTAATGCTTCTGTAGCTAGAGTCATTGAAAAATAATCATCAAATATTTATATAACTGGTAGACTAAGAGACCCCCAAAGATGTATTGGCTTGATTTAAGTACTGTACTAAGAAAGAGTGAAATACAAAGTCCAAAGACCTAGAGCGCAAAAGACCCCAGTCTTCTTCCAATGCTACATTGCTGTCCTGTGTTCAGCAGTAGCAGTCATTTTTCTCCTTCTTAGTAGCTGGTGCAGTGCTGCGGTTTTGACTTTCAGCCTGGGAACAGTGCTGATAGCACCAATATTTTTAGTTGCTGCTCAGTAATGTTTCCTCTGACCAAGGACTTTCTGAGTCTCACGCTTTGCCAGGGAGGAGCAGAAGCCAGGAAGAAGCAGAGGAAGGAACCTGATCCAAACTAGCTAAAGAGGTATTCCATACTACAGCACGTCATGCCTACTATATAAATTAGGGGCAGTTACCTGGAAGGGTTAGATCACTGTTTGGGTTGGTCTGGGTATTGGTCGGCAGGCGGTGAGCTTGTTATTTCCCTTATCATTATTATTATTGGTGGTAGCAGCAGTGGTTTACATTATACCTTAGTTACTGGGCTGTTCTTGGCTCATGGGAGTTACATTCTTTCGATTCTCCTCCCCATCCCTCTGAGAGCTGGGGGGAGGAAAGGAGGGAAATGAGAGAGAGGCTGCGTGCCTGACTGAGCTTAAACCATGACAGTTGCTCTTTATGCATTCTCATTGGCTTCAGAAATCATTCATTAAATCAATAAGGGTCTTGGACTCATAGTAAATTTCACTATCGTTTTAAAAATTTTAACTACTAAGCTTTCTTGGCACTTTAGATGAATGGACATTTTGAGACAACTATAACATTTGCACTGAGTACCAGCAAGGTGTTTCACATTGTACTAAGAGCATAAGATGCTTTTCTTGGAATTACCTGCAATACGGATTGATAGATTTTGTAAAAAACATCATTTTTATCACGCTCTTAATTACTACTAAATTAAGTTACATTTATAACCTTGTAACTAAAAGTTGAAATATTTCATACCAAAAAAAAAGTTTTGTTGAGAAAAAAGGTCTATCCAAATAAATTAAACTCTTGGCCATTGGAATTCCACTTTTTTGCAATGAAAACTATTAACATTTAAATAAGCTACATATGACATAAATGTGATGTTAGGGAATACAGGAGACCTGAAAAAATAACTCGTATAGTAAGAACAACAGAAACATCCTCAGCTAGAGGTGGGGATAGGAGGAGGCAGAGAAAGAAAAGGTCCCTCTACATTGAATAATTTACCACTGTAGTTTTTTGACTACTCTTGTCTTTTAAAGCTGACAGATGATAAAACAGAAAGCCTTCTCCTCCTGGAAAATGAGAAGCATCTTAGTGTGACAAACCACTGCAGTCTATATAGCTCTTAGTTTGTATAGCTACAGCACTATGAGCTGGTTCAGTTTTTTTAGGGGTGGAGGTGGTTAGTTGGTTTGGGGTTTGTTTGACTTTGGGGAGAACGTTTCTAAGGTTTTGTGGTTGGTTTTTGGTGGGGTTTGGGGATTTTTTTCTTCACAAAAAATATCAAAACCATGCCTTGGAATATCAAGCAGAAAACTCCACACACAGCCACCATCATCAGTAGTGTAGTAACCAACAGTACTGCACAGGCTGATACACTGAGGACCTTAAGGACTTCCTTGCCTCAAAGTGTAATGTAGACAAAAGAGTTTAATAAGACATCCTTAAAATTATGCTAGCTCTAAAATTCAAGTTAGATGAACTTCTTGAAGGGGAATTTACACTTGGTTTATAACTGTCACCATCTTTCACTTAAAAGATATTTTCATCTCCTAAATGTTATTTAGGAAAGTACATTTCATTTCCAATGTGCTCAAAAATGAGCCTACTTTGTCAGAATGCCAAGGTGAGTCTCTAATGTCCTATTCTATTCCTATTATGCATTGCCACACATAATATTAATTGAATGCAGCACAAGCTGTATTTGCAGTCATTAAAGCAATAGAACAACTCAAATTTAACTAAACTACTGCTGCTCCACATTTGGCGAAATACAACATCAGTTTCCCCAGGGACAAAAAAAAAGGAAAGGAGAAAAAAAAAAATTCAAGCCCCTCCTGAGACAAGAGATGGAATATTTGAGGGTACGCAAGAGGGTACTCTTAATGTGATCCTACATCAGGCAATTTTTTGTGTATCTGATGCAAAATTTGATTTATGCCAATAATGTTAAATAGGGTTTATTTGGAGATAACTGTCATGGATTTGACAGCTAGCTCACGAAGATAAATGTGACTTGCTGGCATTCCTCTGCAGTTTACAAAGACATGCCAAAGCATCTGGCTTCTGGCATGGACATCCTGGAAAAAGACCTCTATTGTACTTTAAACTGTGTTTCTTTGGAGCAGAGGAAGCAAATCCTACAAATGCTTAACACTATGCAGATTAGAAGTGTCTACAGGATCTGTATTAGTGCAGTCTATCTTAGTCACTTCACAATATTGTCACATACAAGGTAGTTATTCTACATACACTTGCAAAAGTCAGCACCAGGCTTATTTTATCTAACTTCTCAGGCTGATCAAACAGGCCATCCACAGATGCAAACATTATTTTTCCTCATGGCAAACTATGCAAAACAGTAGTTCTGTGCTGCTATGCTGCTGTCACCAGATGTCAATAGGGAGTTTTCTCTTCTGTCCTATTCCTTCCACGAAATATTACTTTCACATAACCCTACGTTATGTAAATTCAGTTGTTTTCATGAGCACAGGCTATACCGGAGCACCCAAATGTTTTGATTTGAAGAAAAGATAACCAGTCAAAGGGCTCCTCAAACTTGATCTGCCACTTACGGTCTCTGACACACAGAACATCAAGACTAAAATTTGATGGTGGCAGTACTGGTTGTAGCACATGAATACATGCCATGGATCAGGCATGGCTTTACCAGGGACCATGGTACATAGCATAATGGTCACCCATCATTAAGGATAGTCAATATTACATTTGAGAGGAAAAAGTTGTAACCTCAGCTTTGTGTCCATTGTTGACATTGTGCACTTAGCCTCAGACATGCAAAATAAAATCTCAATTTAAAAACAGGAAAATAAAAAAAAATTCAAGGTTTTTCAAGGTAACAGAGATGAAACATTCTCTGGAAGACAGCAATAACAAATGATAGAAAATTTAAGGAAGTCAAAAACTAGTCAAAAATTCCTTAATTCACAAATAATAACTGAGTGAATATAGTGACAGACAATAATTTTGCCTATTTTCCAAACATTCAAAAGGAACAATATTCCCAACTCTAAATATAAATCATATATCTTCATTTATTTTCTTGTCTTTATTCCTTTACACACAATTTGAGAAGATAAATGAGAAAGGTGTTTGTCCCTAGTTATGTGGCATATAACAACCATATTATCATCATATGGCAACAAACAGATTAACAACATGGAAATTCCCATTTATTCAAAAAGGTATTTGTACAAATAAAAGTGTTTAAATTGTTTAAATGCTATCCTGTGTTCCTAGAGATGAAATTCCCTACGTCTAAATAGTTTTAGCCTAAAAAAACAGCTTCTAGAGGACCTCCAAAATCCTGTGACGTTTGTAGACTGAGTAGCCCAATGCAAAAGAAGTTGTGCTGAGTTCATTTAGGTTAATCTCGCTTACAGTCTTTACAAAGTAAGGTTAACTGAGATCACAGATTAAGCCACGTTCTAGCCACAAAAAGATTGATGCCTTTAGAAGTCATTAAGTGCTGAATCAGCTGTGTTACTCAATGAATATATCTGTCATGACTCCTACAGTATCGGTAAACACAGAACAATGGCTTGATCCCTTTTTTGTTTTGGCTTGGTTTGGGGTTGTTTGGGATTTTTGTATTCAAGCAGTGAGGCTAACAAGAACCAGAACTACAATATAGGCCCTATTGAAGATAATATTTTACCTGTGTAGCTACTATAGGCCACCTAGAAAAGACAGTGCAGAGTTGTTCACTGAAGACCATAGACATAGCAAATAACATTTTGCTCCCTTTGTATTGCTACCGCGTCAAGTAAAACCTTGAATAAGACTGTGTTTAGGATATCCTATTGTTCTTAAATGAATAATTTTCTTTGCAAGACTGTATGTAGGTGACATTAAGTAAAACAACTAAGGCCTGCTGTAACCCACGGTTCCAAAAGTGGAGTCCCTCACACAGAAGCTACAGCACAGAGGACTACTTGAGTTACCTTTGCAGCCAGCCCTCTGAGCAGGAGATCATACTTGTCTTGGGTCCTGGTCCAGAACATATCACAAGAGTGAGATAAGCATTAGAGAATGTTTCAACTTCTAATACTATATGAAAAAGATCCACTTTTTATACTAGCACTGAAAAAAATGGGAAAAAAGACCCCAAAACACCACAAAACCAAAACCACAAGAAAACATGCATATTTGCCATAAACTACTAGAAATGTAATAGTTGAAAGCCCATTGTGTTACACAACAAAAATACAGCGTACTGTGATTTAGACTGTTCTGAGTTTTGTGAACATATATTTTTCCTAGGACTAAATTCAGAAGCTGTTTTCATATCAGATCAACATACAATTTTAACAAACTTATGAGTCCAGCTGTACCCTTCATATTTGCTGATCAGCAAGTTCTGTGAAATTCACAGCAAGATACCAGACAGCAGCTTCAGTATGATTTAGCATGAGTTAGCTAAAAAAAAACCAAAAACAAATACTGAAGTGAGAAAAATAAAAATAAGTAAAAAGCACAGGTCTGGGTCAGGGAAGAAAAAGGTTAATCATAGAATCAGCTAGGTTGGAAAAGACCTTTAAGATCATCAAGCCCAACCCTTACCCTAGAACTGCCAAGAACACCACTAAACCATATCACTGAAGATCTCATCTACATGGTTTTCAGTCCCTTCCAGTTTTCATGAGTTTCTGGAGGGAAAAACACTTTTCCATTTTAATTAGACAACTTGTGTGTTGGGGAGTAGAAGTGAATATGTGCATACACATTTACAGATAGAGAGGTGATGGGACTGCATTTTTTTTTATTTTCAAAATCAATTTATTTTTCTCATAGAAGAATTGGTCACCAAATTATTTCCTCAGCACCTTCCAGTTCATTTACAAAGAGCCTTTTCCTCTTCATAAAACCGTGACAAAAATTTTTTCTTGATCAGCCCCCTGACATCATTTATTACTTTGAATATTATTTAAGACCTCACGTCATCACTTGGAAACAGTCTAAACCAGAACTGGAATCCAGCTGGACTTTGGATAAGTAATGAGTCAAATAATCAAATCCAAATCTCCTGTTAGACTTTTCAGGTTCTGATGAAATTCAGAGCAGAAAGAAGCCCCCCCCCCTCCTCCCAAAAAAAAGGCGTTGTCATGGGTTTTATGCAATCTGGTTATAAAAGTCATAGCAGCAAGGTAGTCATGCATTAGCAGTAATTGAATCCTAATTGAACCAATGCTTAGCATAAAATAATCAGGGTCTGAGATCACTTTTTTCTGTTCAGTGCAAGGATGGCTCAGCCAGGCTGTGCGGTGAAATACAACTCATAGACACCTGCAACCTACCAAACTGAGCAAGGAAATGTTAAGAGTTAAAAGGTCTTTCTATTTCTTTCTATTACTGTCAGCAATTTAATGTATGCACATTATGCCAAGTCAACTCCACTCAGATTCTCAGATGCAATCTCCCATCTGGTCCACGTCTTGGAAGTGTTGACTGGTTGCACTGAAAGCAGTATGAGCTGTAAGTTCTCAGCACCTCTGAAAAGAAGCCCTAAGTTTCTTAAATTTGGTGTCAAAAACAATTAAGCACTTAAAATTAGAACCCAGCAGGGACTTCCTTTCAAAGACTATAAATACCTGCGACTTTCAAAGAGGTCCAGAGTGATAGCTCAGTGTTCAGTGCATCAGCATGGGATTTGGAAGACCCATGCTCAATTGACCAACTGGCTGCAGTCAAGTAACCTAACTCCAGATCCCAGCTGATACAACCACAGCACTATCCAACATCTCACACATACAGAAAGAATAAACACAATAAAGGCTGGAGATTCCCCTGTTACACTGTAGGAGCTGTTCACTTTATAGGTGAAAGTAGAAATAACGCAAAACTTACATATTGCTGGGAAGAAGGCTAAGAATCACAATGAAAGTCACCAAGTTATCCTGAAGAAATAAGAAATGTCTTGACAATGCTTTGTATTCCAGCAGATTACTTGACAGCCTTTCTTCAATTTAATAATACTAAAATGTAAACACTTCTTGTAAGAAAAGTGTATTCACAGCATGCCATAAGAACATTAAGATAAAGAATATGTTTCCTGAAGAAGGATTGAAATTGCTACTTAATAGTGCATGAAACAATAACAACTATGTATTTTCCAGGCAGTAAGGACCAACCAACACAGAAAAAAACCTGCCATATTCTTCTTGGCTTCACACCCATATTTTAGTCATGTATGAAATAGCTTGTACAACATATTTCTGCAGATCCCTAATTGCAGCTTTCCATGGAGACAGCATTTGGCCAAGGGCTCTTCAGTACTGAACAACTGTTCAAGCAGTAACATGCTGTCTTCAGGATTAGCAACTCAAGCTGGCCACAAGACATACCTCCAGGACATACTACGCTTGCTGCAACTGCAGAAGCAATAGTGGGGCACTCAATAATGCTGAGCTAGAAGGAAAGCTGCGCATACTTATTCTTAAGAGATGACATGGGTGTGATTTGCCTCTCAGCTAAAATTAACGCAGGGCAGGAATGAGGGCAGTTCAGGCTGAGTCCTAACACATGGCCACAGCCAGGCTCCTGCCTCCCCGCCAGCAGGGAGGGTGGCAGCATGCTCTGGTCACCTAGTCAATGCCAGGCTGCCCCACCAGCACAGCCTAGCCATGGTTACATCCTGCACATAGTCACCTAAAACACCAAAGTAGCCACTAGCCATGAGCCCACCCAGTGCTGCATGTGAGGAGCATGTCTCCCCTCTTACCTCAGGGTCTTTCTCTATCTCCAGCCCTGCTTCCACCAGGTTTCGTTCGTACTCTTCCCGCTGCAGCTGCTTTTCCTCCTCCACAGCATCCAGCGGGCCAAGCTCGATCACCTCCATGCCCAGTGGCCCTGGCTGCTCCTGCAGAGCATGCTGGACACCATCCTGCTGCTGTGGCTCAGCACAGCCCTTCCCATTCCCTCCATTCAAAACTAGTGCCATGAAGGCAGATGCACTTGTTGGCTCCGGTGAGCCCACACCAGGCAGGTGCTGAGGGAGGCGTTTTCGGTAGTGGTAGGCTAACACGTAGTCAACCTTTCTCTTGCTGTCCCTGAAATGCATGCCGCTCGGGGATGCCTTGTGCATGGCCCCTCCCTGTGTCCCATCCAGGTAATTGTTTATAATCTGGAAGAGAAACACATGCGTCTCACAGACAGGAAAGATAACAAGCCCAAGAACGTGGCAGACCTGGAGTCTATGTCCACACAAGCCAGTAAAGACATGCAGAGTTAAAACTGGAAGTCAGCCAAGGGTAGCTATGACCTACAAACATGCACTCTGCTGACCCGACTAGGTCACATTGACTACTCTGACCACAAGAAAAATGAAGTGGCTAAAGATAACGGCCTTATCCCAGTGCATGGGATTCCTACCTGACCAGCAGGTATGGGGGCACGCACCAACACTGTCTCTCTGCCCTGCACATATGCACGACATACACAACAAGACACATGAATTCTGAAGTGGGATGGAGAAGTGAGAATAAGAATCACATAACGGTATGAGAAAGGATGTGCTGTGAAGCAAAGCTGGGCAGAGGAGAGAAGAAAAAAACGCGTAAAGACAGGGAAGAAACTAATCTGAGCTAGAACAGGAGAAATATCCTCAATCTAGTACAAGGGTAAGAAAGGCAGCACTGGATAGAAAAACTCTGGAAAATACCAGGGATTGGAGAGGATACACCCAATGGATGGCTAACGTATTTTAACATATCATGAAAAGAGTATGTGACTGACCAGTAGCACTGCAAAAGGAAACCAATGACTAAAATAATTCAGATTGCTTATGTTGTACTCCGTCACCCCCTTGGATAGTCCTTGTCTCCCTGTATCTGCCCTCTAAATCCTTCCAGGGTGAAGCTGCTTCTGTACTAACTCCACCAACAAGCCCCAGCCTGAATAGCAATACTGCAGCACTGATGTTTAATTCTGTTACCAAATGTAAGGCACTTACTTTCACTTCTAATTCACTAAAATAGCCACACTAGTCCTTCCAAAACTGTTACCAACTATTTCCAGCTCCATATTGTAGCTTGAAGCCCTTCACAGAGCTCTCTACAGTCATTCTTTAGAGTGACACCAGGCCTCCAGTGATTGGGGAACAAGATACAAGACAACAAATAGGGTCAACCTAACCCAAAGCAATCAGCCATAACCAAATTCCAGAGGTTTATGGTCCCCATAGGTGGCTAAACCAGCAAAATTTTGACAAGTACCAATTACAGATTTCTTCCTCTCCCTAACTTCTCTTCCATTACATGTGCTAGTAGTCCTGGATGCAGAATGAATCAAGCATGCTGCATGGCAATTTTCTTGTTTGTTAACACAATACAAATTTCTGAAGGTATTATATAAATGTGCATATTATTATATACCCAAACGTCTCCCAGATTCTTGGTTTTCATTGCTTTGCTTCACTTAGTTTCCCACAAAGTAGCCTTCAGTAACCATATCGCTAAATAATTCTTGGTTTTATATGCATACTACATCCTTCATTCTTTCATGAAATTATCACCTAATAATCTGTTCTGCATGTTACACTTATCACACACTTTACGTGTAAAGTGTATATGTAGTCCCCTTAGGCATATCTAACCTTACACTCAGCACTACATTCTGGCAGAATAATACTGCTTGGGAGACAGCATTTTATTGCAATTCCCTATTTCCTAGTTAGATACATTTTCATGCAGTACTCACAGGCAGTCCATGCAAACCTCCTGGATCATCCATCTCTGCCACAGTGAAAAAAAACCCTTTGAGGATTTCTAGTCACCCTTCCTGAGAATTTCACTCTATACAGCACAGAAGTAATGATGTCACCACCACCAGGTCACTGGCACAACACAGTACAGTAGCTGGCTCTAGAGAAGATGAGCTCAAAGCATCCCCTCCTCTCTTATTGTAGAGAGCATGGGCGGAAATGAGAAGCACAAACAAAACACAGGAGAGGGAACAAGGAGGCTGGAAAACATGAAGAGTCACTAAGAGGTTTTCCTGTTTATTACTCTGTGTAGTCAGCTGCCACATCTCAGCCACCTGAGAGAGCACCATAGCAACATTTGATGTTGCTGGAGTTACACAGAATAATTGGATGAAGAGATACAACAATGCCTCTCTCTCCCCCTCTCTGTTAGATCTTTTCTTCACTCTCAGCATCAAAGGGCTATCGACATTTTATGGACATCTATCACACAGAAAACAAAATTCCCAGAAATTTCAGTGAGGACATTTTCTGTCCCTACATTTGGCCTGCTTTCCTCACTATGTGACATTCTGGCACAAGAAGACCATATTAGGAAGGAATACACATAAATTGCAATTTCCAAAATGTCATTGAAGGAACTATCAAGATCTTTCTTTCCCTCTCACAGCCACTGTAAAAGTCAGAATCAGTGATTTAAATTACCATCTTCAGTCCCACATTCATTGCTTCTTGAAATTTCCAAGACAAGTAGCCAGCACACCAAGCAATAAGGAAACAGGGAAGGTAGGATCAGCATTTCATGACAATTTTATTCTAGTCCTCTAATAGTAAATTTATCATTACAAGCGTATCCCAAGAGGTGTCTCCTCTAACAACAGCTCTGCTCTGAATGCTGCAGCCACACTGCACTTCCATTTTCCAGTCCAGCCTACACTAAAACCTGAATAGGGTTTTTCATAGGGACAACTAACTTAGTCAACAACCCGCACATCTTTTCCTACCCTAGGGGTAATAGCAACCCCCTCATTCCTACTCTGAAGGATTTTGAATAAAGTAAATAATTAGGAAAAGCCTGGTGAGACTACTACAGTAGTAATCTGTTCTTACTGTACACTAAGACAGCTACTGAACTACCTAAAGCTGTAGGATTAGTTTACTTGCATAGTCACTTTTCCCAGTACACCATGGATTTGCTTGCATGACCGGAGTACGACATGCTTTGCCCACCCTGCTTCAAGTCTTTTCTTTATGTCAGAGGCATTAGACGTAAGTCAATGAACATAAAGTCGCACTTACAGAACTGCTGAAGGACTCTGTACAGCTCGATGCTTCAAAAGTTCCATTGATCTTGCTGCTGTGCAAGGAAGTCCGGTTTTGAGGAACTGTGAGATATTTGCTGTTGTATGCTGAAAAAGAAACCCTTGCTGATTTTGCTTTCTTCTGTCCATTCAGAGTTGGGTGTGAGGATGTTAGAGGAAAGTCTGAGAATAAGATAAAAGTATTATTATATAAAGCAGGTTTTGTCCAGGTAGTTTCTTAGAAGAATAGCAAATGTGGCAGTTAATAGACACTATTTAACTTCAGATGCTGTGCTTCAGTAAATGTAGAGGCATGCACAGAACTGCAGAAGAACAACAGGTACTTACTTACCTGTGTGAACTGCCAGGGAAGTGAGAACAATGACACAGCACTGCACTATCCTAGCTGGTCAACAGCATCTGGACTCTTGCATTTCAGGCATGAGGTTAGGAGCTAGAAAGTGTGCTTTGTAGCTAGCTAAACACCTTGCAAAACATGAGCAAGTTGTGTGTCTTCAGTGACTTCACCCTGGTTCTCTGGGTGCAGCGTTCATGCCAGATAGAAGCTAAATGACTAGAAATATGAGTCACATTTGCTTATGGCTTACAACTAGGCCTGAAATAGACTGTGTTTCAGTTCTAGTGTGATGCAAGAAAATCTAGTGGCATCAGGTGCGGGTACAAACTTCTGGTGAATAGACATTCTCCATGAAGAACTCTCAGCTTTTGAAGATGTAATGGAGTGAAATTCTCATAATGTACATCCAGTAAAGTTGTAAAGTACATACATAAAGTTTATACCTACACGTTTTGGCTTGAGGGACTAATGCTTTGCTAGTTTTAGATGTGTTCCTGTTCCTCAACTCTTATATTGATAAATTACATGGTCACAATGAGAGAGTCTGAAGGGAATGAGGATTTACATGCCACTCCCTGTTCACCACCACCACTGGTAAGCTATATCTCTGCCATAGAGTAGGGTACAGCAACAGCAGAGTATGAGAAGAATGCTTGGTCACAGGTAGGAAGTGGAGAAAGTCAATCCCACACAGTCAGCAGCCCAGTGAAAAAATGATGATGAAAAGCAATAGGTACAGAAACTGGTTTGACATACAAATGTTTCATACTCTTTCCCCCTCTAGTGGTGCCATAACTGAAATGAGATTGATTGATCTTCACCCATAGCTTCTTTGGGAAGCTTATGAGGGAGAAAAACTATGGTTTGGTCCTTCAGGCATTCGAGCTTTCTAACAGGGAGAAGACATAGGTGTAGCAGAACCATTTCCCCAGGTAGTCAGTCCCACTTCCGCCAAAGAGAGAAAGCAGCACACCTCTCTGCTCAGGACTTTTGACTTTCCAAGAAAGAAGAAATAACTGGAACATTCATTGGCTCCCATATACCCAGGGAGACACTACATCCATAGCGCATTGCTAAAATCTGCAAGTCATAGTTCTCCCTTATTTAACTGAAGCTCTTCTATGCCCTCCATACAGGCTAAATCCACTTATCCACAATCATGTGCTAAGATAGAAGCCAGTAAAATGCTAAAGAGAAAAGTGTTTGGAGAGAGGGGGACCTGACCCCTAAGTGCTATTATTCTTCTGTTTCCTATCAATTCTAGATTAGGGTCCGGCAGCACTTGAGCAGTACAGTAGATTGACTCACCAGCCTTCCTTTTCTGACCTTTGAAGGAGACTCACACTTAGTTTACTTTAATGAATCACATAATGATGCCACAAGGGAAACTCCAAGGAAAATAATTAATAAGTGAAGGCTTCATTCCCAATACTGTACATAATGTTTCTCCAGTATTTTCAGCCTGAGCCTGGGATATCTCACAAGACCTTTTCATAGCCAATTAAAGACCTTTATTTCTTCCCAGTCCTTTTAACTAGGACTAAGGAAAAAAAAATCTGCAGTTCATTCATAATGAAATTATTTCATTTCCATTATGTTCCCCAACCTTCAGAAACTGTATCACAAACCTGAGGTTTGCTGGTAAGACAGGGACTTCCAGGCAGAATAAGCTTTTTGATGGAAATACAATTTCCAAATCTCTACTTGGAAGACTCCTGTTTTCCCAAAAGCTTTTCATCTTCCCAAATCAAATTGACTGAACAAATTTTTTTTTGTTCTGAATGAGTTCCATATTTGACAGTGCTTGCCTGTGGTACTGCAGCACCTCAGGGGCTTCTGCTTCAGATGCTGCCTGACCTCATTCTACCCTATAAGCCTTTACAACATCTGGCCTTACATGTTCTCATTCTGTAAATATTCTAGAGGAATTAGTATTGATAGAAACAAGCTGTGTGGATATGCATGTGCACATAGATATAAATTTTTATACATGCACACATGCATAGCTTTGGTGTGTATATATATATATATCCCCAGAGAACAGAAGTAGAGTGAATCTTGAATTCAACCTGGAAAGCAAATGTTCAAGAACTACACTCATTCTAGAAAAATAGCCTGGGAAGCATCCCTCCAGTCAAACTTCATTAAGTTGTAAATGGCTTCCAAACACAAGGTACAGCCAGGACAGAAATCAGTGACCAGCTCTAGTTCCAGCACCAAGTCACAGCCAGCAATCATCTACTTGTTCACTCAGCCTCCCTGCACTCTATTGCTTCAGTTCTTTGTGAACTTAAAGGCTGGTCACACATACATCAACTGACCTCACCATTTGAGCTTCCAGTTCGCTGTCTAAAGTGCAGTGATGAAGAAGCTGCACATACTATACTGCCAAAAGTCTTTCCTGCCTGAGAGGGTGTATTAAAGAACCACAATGCTTGGAAAATATGAAGTAAGGGAGTTTACCTAATTAGGAGCTCTGTATCAAATCCTGAGTAACAGCCAATTATCTGATCTGAGTGGTCCAGATGACCAGATTATCATAGGCACAACTACTTGCAGAATATGTTTGTCAATGGTTTGGCCCCCAAGAGCACAGGTACTGGGCTGCTTTCATTTATCTTCCTCTTTTTCCAGTTAAGTATCAGAAATGGGACACCACAGAAGTATACCTGTACTCACACAAGACTCTTCCACAAGGCTTTTCAAACTGTCTGCAATTTAGGAGCATTATTGACAAACTTGTTATTCCTTCTACCCTCCATATAGGTACGAAAAGGAGCTACTTCAATTTACTGTTTCTATGTAGATAGCCTTAAATGTATCTTCTTTGGAAGAGGTATAAGTAAATAAGATGTCCTGTGGTTATATATGTGTTTTTTAGGTCCCCACCAAGATAATGACTTCTCAGTTCTGAACATGCATATGTAGAGTTACTTCAATACAGCATATGTAGAGTTACTTCAATACAGCTAGGCACACTGTAAGTATGCAAGTATTTTCATCACATTTCAGTTTTCTTTTTAAAGCTGCCACCCCTTGTCTCTTTAAAATACTGCTTATTTTTCAGTATTTCAATTGAAGAATTTCAGATACAAGGGAATGCCTGTCAATTAAATAAGTCTTGGTCCTGCTTAAAGGAAACAGGCCACCGGAGAAAATGTCTAGGAATAAACTTTTACATAAGAAATCCATTCCTTATTCAATACTACTTGCAGAAGAGGTCCAGTAGGTTTTAGTAAAGATAATTTAGATTAGAGCAGTGTTCTTGGACTCCTTATTTGAATAAAAGAAGGACAGCATTTGATTGCTAAATTTCAGATATCTGACATTCTTTCTTTGGGACGGTTTGAGAACTATTTAGATGTTTAGTCCCCTACTACTTAACTGCTTCTACTAAAATCAGTCCAATAACTAAACTCAGCATTAGCCAGTTTACTCTCTATAAAGAGTATTTCTTCTCTGATGGTATCCTGGATTCGAGGAAGGAAAGGAGAAACAGTGTTACATGTAGCCAAATGTAAAGGGGCATGTCTAAGATCCTGATTCCTAACCCAAGAGATTGCCCTTGCTGAGTGCCCTGGAGGCTTAGGATGTGGCATTTCAAACTGAATTTTGGAATGAGGTCCAGACAGGCAGATGCATCCAGGCTGTCAAAGGTATTAGTAAGCAGTTGTCATAGGTGGTTTTGCCCTTCCCATCTGCAGTCTGAGAAGTACTACTGTATGAGCACTCAAACCACAGGATGCAAATTTGGATCTTATGTCTTTTGGTGGAAACTCAGCTGTGGGAAGCGGCAAACCTGAAAAATTATGCTTTCAGTTTCTAGCTCTACTTCTTCATCCCTTCGGCTGCATCCCCAGTGTCATTCCCCAGTAGGTCTGCTAGCACATGGCATACGGCTGGGACAATGTGCTGAAGATGGAAGCGAGACAGAATTGCATGAGGTTGTGCTGCCTACTTTAAGCCTTAGCAGGGCTGTTCTATCTCTGACTTTGTCTTAACCCTTATTACTTCCTCCAAGCCACACCTATAGTTTCATTTTCTAGAAGCTTCCTCTACATTTCACCTATTCATTGTTGGCTTCATACCCTCTAATCTGAAATTTGCTTTAACATACCATGTAAGGTACCATGCTGCATTAGAAACAAATCCAAAAATCCTTCTCTGTCTTTAATTCCTATGATTCTTAAAAGGCAGTAATAGCAGTCTTGAAGACACAGTGGAGGAAAACACACTGTACTGTATCTGTGTTGACTTCGGTGGAGCTGTGCAGGAGTAGTTCTGCACAAGCTGAGCTTCTTCCAGTATCACCATGCACTTTGAGACAACAAGTCAGGAAGCTGTTAATACACAGTAAACAAAACATCTTGTCCATAATCCTCTGGCCTTTTAAGTGAATGCATATTCACTGATTCTTTAAAGTAGAATTTCTGATGCAGATGATAACAACAATACTCTTGCAGTCATTTTAAGGAAAAGGAGGCCTATGGCTGTCTGCTCCATGGGGAAAGGTGAGCCTGGAGCAGAGCATGACAGGACAGAGCAGTGAATGACCCTGCTGACAGGGAGCCCAAATGCAGAACAGCAAGCCCAGGGCAGGTTCAGAGCTGAAGACAGTGATCAGGGTCAGACACAGCTCAGTGATCCCCAAGCAAGATGTAGCACAGGTGGGGGTGAGCCGTAAAGCCTCAGCTTGCAAGCGGTTCCCAGAGGAAAGGAGGTCAGGCTCTCACTCCCAGCTTTGGCTGGTGAAGAAGCTGGCCTTGGACTCAGACAGCTGAGCTCTTAATATGGGCCACTGAATGCCTAGAAGGGGGATGAGCTCTGAGCCCTGACAGTCTGCCCCTGAACTGCTGCAAGAAAAACAGCACTGCAGCACCGCAAACACACAGGGGCGAGCAAAGGGAAGCACGGCCCCTTGCTGGCTTTGACTGACCTGAATACTGTGGTCACAGACACAAATGTAAACACCTGTGGTTGTTCTCCTGTAGTAGCCCCTTGTGCACAGAAGCCCTCATCTCTAGCATTAGGAGAAGGAAGAATGCACCTGAATGAAAGGAAATGCTCACTCACTTCTGGCACACACCATTAGTCAGAGGGCCTCTTAAAGGGTGAAATCATTAACCTGAATGGTCAAGAGTGAAGGAAATGGTAGAGTTGTGGAGATAGATGTGGGAGCCACACAATATAAAACAAAAACCTGAGCTGCCTTATGAATGTTTGCATTATCTGAAAACTTAATGGAGTTATATCAACATAATGCAACTGTGCGTATAACTTTACAGATTCCCATCATGTTGGGTTGTTGGGGTTTTTTTTAGTCCTACTCCACATGTCAAAATTATAGAAAACACCTGATTTTTCTGACATAAAGTATATATCAGGACTAAATCTGACAGTGAGGGACTCAAGATAGAAAAAGGACACTGTAATAACTCAACAAAGACCAACAGTAGTTATTAAATCTAATGTCTCCTTGCACAGTGTGGTCTGCTATACAAATAATTTTATGAAATTCGCAGTTCAGAATTCATGGCAGAGCTACAGCTCCAGAAACAAGGACATAACAATGGAAACAACCACAGAGGTTTCAACTGCAGCACCAGAATAATAGTGACACAATATCAACACTGCATGATATTCCAAATCTGTTAACTGGGAACACAAACAAAAAGGTTTTGTGCACTGAGCAGGTTTGTTCCTTGTGCATGGGAATTGAAAACTCCTTGCTGCACATTGTCTCCTGAAAAAGAATATTGCTTGCTCCCCCCATTGCATTGCAATAAGGCAAATGCAGATGGAAACAGCAGAAGTCCAGCACATTTGCCTAGTTATTGCCTTTTCCACATGGACCACAACAATGACCCACAGCTGCACTCGGGAAGCTTCAGAAGAAATGAACTCTAGGTGTTTTATCTTTGAGCTGTCTGTATGTAACCTGGGCTACATATTTTTGTTTTGGGTTGTTTTTTTTCTTGAAAATGTCCTGCAAGAAGACAGAGAACTTCTTTCAAAGTATTTCTTCTGCTGTTTCCCACCCCCTTTCCACCTATTCGACTTCATAGGCAGCAATTAACAGTAAAGCAGAGAATAAACTTACCGGGAGCGTGTGTTTCCATGTTGCCTGGAGGTTTGGCTGGAAGTTGCATCAGTGCTAATAGGATGTGGCTATACTGATCGTGTGCACAATCTGCTTCTGCACTGGCTTAAGTAGTGAACAACACTTCTATTTCCATCCTTTCTTGATCCTGCTTTACACAAACCACAGACTGAAGCTAATTAGCAAGACCTTCTGTTTTGGTGATCACCATCATGACAGGCGAAAAGGCAAAACTCCCACGACCTGAAAGGCCATAGCAATTCTCTGCTGTAACTTCAACATCTTCTCTTCATGTTCCATAATGTCTCAACAAGCAGTGCAACAACAGGCGTATTTTGTCTTAACTCCCCAGAAGGCAAGGGAGAGGGAGTGGAAGAGAGGAAGAAAAAAAGCTAATGCAAAACCAGGGCTCTAGAACAGAGCCAGCTTTGTTCCAAAAAAACGTTATTTACAGATTAGACTATCTCGGATGTGGTCTCTGTGTGCAAGAGTGTCTTTATATCTGCACAGTTTTACAGTGCTTCCAAGTAGGAGGTAAGTGCAGAAACCTTTTTATAAGGCTCTATCTCAACTACTCAAGTTACCTCACTGCCTGGATGCAACACTGTCATTCCAGCATGAAATATTCAGGGGATTATTTTGTAATCAACTGTCTAATCAGAGCAGGTAATGGGTCCTGCTTAACCTTCAATCTTAGAATTTAGGCAATGCATTGGGAAGAAAAGTTGTTGATGACTAATACCATCTGAGAAAAGACTTTTACTTGCCACTGATAATTGCTGGGATGTGTGACTAATTGGAGTTCAAATGTTTTTCTTCTTTTAGCCTATTTATAACACTGACAGTTTCTCTAGTTTGAGAGGGGGAAATAGTACTAGCCAGGCTTGAATAATAACATATAGACCATACAGAAGTTCACAGAACTCTATTCTGTAAGAAAAAGTAACAAACTCTCATAGGATGTATTGTGCACACACTTTAGTCCACACACTGGCATGAATGCCTGAAAGCAAAATTACAACTAAGGGAGGTGAAGAAAAGCCACATAATATGAGACATATTGTTGAACTAGTGTAAAGTGTTAATACAGTTCTTCTTATTCAGTTCCACTGAGATACCCCTGCTATGAGTTTGATCCCATAACCAAGCAGTTTTCCAATAAAAAATCTGGAGCTTCTTAGGAAAAAATACTAACTGCTCTAGTATTAAAGTCAATGCATTTATTTTAAGGCTGTTTCTTTCTTGATACACTTAGATCCACAGGTGTTTTTCTTGTTAATTGAGGTGGAAGCGAAGAAAGCAGGAATGCTTGCCTGCTTGTTCATCCACTTTGTTGCTGGTGCAAAACACTAGTTGTATGTGTCTGCATACAGAAAACTGTAGCTCCCTGCAGATGCTCCTGTCCGTCCTCCCCATGTTGAGAAGCTGGTGCCTGCCTCATTCAGTTATCTGATTAGAAAACCCTTCTGCACCTGTGAAGCCTTAGGCTTCAATCCCGTCAGCTTTCATGAGCTAAGAAAGATCAGTCTGGATGAGGGCACCAAATAAAGAGCAGTCCAGTGATGGTAAAGGGAACAGGAAAACATTGTCTTTTACCCTCTATACACTCCTTTTCTCTTCCCCACTCTGATATTGAAGCTGTTCTGGAACTTCCAGGAGTTAGTTATTTGCAGCTTCAGGTGAGCTGCTGTACAGTTGATTACCTGGTTTGCTTAAAACTATCTATCAATGAGCTTAATATTCAGAGCCAGCTACAATAAGAAACTGAAGTGAGGATGGAGGAAAACTGGTGACGGAGATCTACTGCAGTAAGTGGGGCTGGTGATAATTAAAACATGATTTCTCTCCCTAGAGTTATTTAGTCCCATAGCAGAAGAAACAGATGCATAGAAGGCCTGCACTTCTCCCTGGACTGTCCGGCAATATGAGATGTCTTGAATAAACAATAAATGAAAAAAGGGCCCACAATTCAATGTGTTGAATCCAGAGCTGAATGGCAAAAAAGAAGCAGCAGAGAACTGCCTGGCTCCTCTCAAAAAGGAATACAACTTGCCTTTTAGTTGAAAGCACAGAGGGAGTTTTTGTTTGCTCCCAAAGGGAGCCGTTCATGTAGATGGTCAGGTGTTTTGACCCATTTAGCCATGTGACATTGGCATTCATGTGGAGAGCAATAGCTCTTCACCTCAAAACTTTCCTCCCTCTGACCCAGGGTCAGTGGTGACCAATGTCTTCTGAAATGCCTTGCATTTCTACAGATGCCAGCCTTAAAGCTGCACAAGAATAACCTGATATTCTGATCTTTTCCGCTGGGCTTCTCAGGAGTACTCTTACCCTTCAGAACTTCCACATATGCTTTTCACTAGTTCGAAGAACACTTCTGCTAGAGTTGAAGAAGCTATGATTACTTTTTTTTGACTCATAACCTATTCCTAAGCCTCAATGATTCCATCACAAACATACAGAAAGTTTGGGAGTGCTGCTTTTTTTTTCTTTAATACAACTCATATATCTGATTTATATATATATTATCCTTTTTATTTTAACAAAAGTTACCTCAATGAGAAGTTTAAATATTTTTGTCTTTCACAAAATGAAATGGAAGTAACAGTTTTTCCTCTCTCATACTTTTGAGAAATTAGTACTTCCCAATGAAACTAGTCGACTGGCACCAGATCCCACCAGCTTCAACAACCCTCTGGAAAATCTTTTATCTTCCATGGCATGACCAGTCCAAGTGGAATTTAAATCATGCTAAATTTATCCTGGCAACAGCAACTAAATTAAACATGCCACTGACAATTCCGCATCTGAAAGAACTCTTAACTTTTGTAGCTAATGCAGCAGATGAAGCTCTGGCATCTAGGAATAAGGGTGAGTACTGATGAGATTTCTCTTCAACTTGGTCTGTGGAAGTGCTGAAGTAAATAGGTAAGAGCTGTCTCAGCCCCAGTCACAAGTACTGGGGACTTGCAGAAGTCACACAGCCTGCCCTTGGCACACAGTTTCTTTGCATTTGGCTTTAGGAGGAACATGTATATGCATTGTAGAAAGATATTTGGTTGTCTGAGCCGTAACCAGTATTGTGTACAAAGAACTTTACCTATTTCCTATGAAGTCTTATGCCATAATTGCTGTACTTCCTGACTGGAGGGGGAAAAAAGACCAAAGACCTTAATGACACACTGAGGTCATTGAAGCAGGGAATGCAAGTGTAATGTCTCTGAAGATGATGCTAAATGGTTTGGGATATGTTCTTTCAGTAGAAGAAACTGTTTCTGTTGCTGTGTTGTGGATTTGCTTTTTTAAAATAATAATAATGATAATAATGTGGATTACTTTCCATGGTGAAGATGAAGAGAAACAATACAATCTGCAATCTCTCTTCCATAAACCATCCCAAGAATAACCAAATAATATTCTATTGTGCTAATAAGTTTTATTGCTCGCTACATTGATACAGTTAGTCAGGATTCTACTGGATAAAAGTGTCTACAGAGAAAAAATTATCATCATAAAACTTGAGATTAAAAAAACGGGCTTCTTCGAAATATTCAGTCTGTACACTTCCGAGAATAGCATTCACACTGAGAGGCAGAAGGGATGTAATGCTGCACCACCGTCCCGTTAGCACACCGGAGGGGAATAGTGACTATGGTTGTTTGAGTTGCTGTACAGCAGCTGCACAAGTCTTCCCATTTCCCTGTCTGAACAGAGTATCTGGTATTGCTTCTGCACTTGCCCTAAATAAAGAAACAACAACAACAAAAAAAGAAATAACAAGTTTGAAGTGTTTCTGTTATTCTTAAAGCTTCCACTTGTTAAGACTTGTGTAGCAAATGAGGGCTCTTTGCCCAGTAACTATCTGAATACCTGGGGCATGTATGCTCTTAGTATTTCTTCTCTGTGTTCCCTTCTTTTTCCAGTAGTCATGGGAAAGAGCGAGACTAATTTTGCCTACTGCCTTAACTAAAAGAAATACTCAAGAGGCTGGGTGCAATCCATCTTCATGACTGC
This sequence comes from Psilopsiagon aurifrons, assembly GCA_025447955.1. Taxonomy (NCBI): domain Eukaryota; kingdom Metazoa; phylum Chordata; class Aves; order Psittaciformes; family Psittacidae; genus Psilopsiagon; species Psilopsiagon aurifrons. The sequence goes on along the minus strand of JAOEHY010006397.1, from coordinate 59,035 downwards.
CACTCTTCTATGCCATACTTTGGACTGTATACAAGGGTTGTACAAAGTTTGGTTATCTCAGATTGAGCAGCTATCCTGCTACAACCCAGTCTAGGAAGAGAATGCTATCTTTGGTTCCCAGTCTCAGAGAGATGGGAACATCCAGAATGGAAGCCATGCTCCTGTTTCAAATGGAAGTTGCCCTAAAAGGTGTAAGCATGATGGGCAAGAAATTAAACTTTAATCTGATTATGGAAGAAATGTGCAAGATATGCAGAATGCAGTGGCTTAGTGCTCAGGCAAACAGAGAAGTCACGGAGCTTATAGGGCAAAAAAGTCAAATCATAGAACCACAGAATAATTAGGGTTGGAAAGGACTTTAAGGTCATCTAGTTCCATGGAACTCCTGCCACGGGCAGGGACACCTCACAATAGTATTGAAGTTTAAATGTCTTTTAAAGTATCATGCATCTAAATACCTATTTAACATTCAACTTCAGACCCTGAAGAGGAATATGTGTGCTTAACTATAGACTCAGATCTGAAAATCACTTCAATAATACTGAGATAAAAATTCATTTTTTATGTAGAAAGTCTTAGCAAAGACACTTCAAGTCATTAATTTCTGATGGAAGCAAAGGAGAGTGGTACAAACAAAGCCTTTGTGTCTAACATATGCTACTTTCTTCACTCTGGCTTAAATAGGGAAAATTCAGCATCACCAAACTACCTTAGGAAATAAGTGCCGATGAGGCTTACACTCTCTGAATCAGTGAGAAGGACAGAAAGTCATGCTTCATTTGCTAAAGTGAAGCTATAGCAAGGGCAGAGGTTTTCTTGTGGAAGAGTGTAAGGGGGCAAAGGCAGGTCTTGGGGCAGGGGGATTGTTTTTGTTATTTACCTCACAATGAGAAATAGGCACTTCCTTATCAGCCACACATCCGTTGATATTACCATACTGCAGTCTGGTACTTACTGGTCGACATTCCACTTCCACACCTACCAAGTTTTTAAAAAAGGAAAAAAAAGAACAGAAACAAAGTGTTTGACAGTGCTGATGGACTGGTTTGGGTTTTTTTTTTCTACTTCCCTTCCCCTTATTACTGAAATTGCTGTTGTGTACAGGAAAAAGATGATGTACATGGAAACCCAAATAATCTAATCAGAGAAACAGTGCACCCTGATCAGACTATTCCTTGGGCTGTCACAGGAGAGAGATCCAATTGTCTTGGGATGATGCCCTTCAAGATGAGTCAATGGGAGCAGCTCTCTGGATTACCTTACACACTGAGGTGGGTTACTGCCTTCAGAACTGTGGGCGATTTCTTATAAGATGCTAGGGAAGAGTATTTTGTGATTGGAATTTTTTTGGGGGTGGGGAATCAAAGGTGGGAGATTAAAGGGATGAGGATGATTTCTTGTGGAACAAGCATGGGAAAATGGACTTATAAAGGTATACACGGGGCTAGTTGGAATATTAAACAGCTGCTGGTCCATACTTTTGCCTGACATTGTCCTACATTTGATCTGCAGCTTGTTCTGTCTTTTTTATTAAACTCTAACTACTTGTCCTGGGTGATGGACTCTCTGCTCTGTGTGATGTGCATGTATGGAGGTATAACTGCCAGAAACTGGAACTGGACCACAGGTCATAGGGCCCATGAGTCTAGGTTGGGATGGATGCAGGACCAGTTACTGGACATAGTGAGCACCTAAGACCACTAAGAACCTTGATCCTGCACAGCCAGAGATCAGGATGAAAATGTGGGTGCTCTTTGTGTGTGCCAGTTTACTCAGGTTGCTTTGTATGTATGTAAAGATTGTGAATGAAAAACTCTGATATTTGTTTTCCAGTACTTTTGGTCTTAGTATTAGGTAAATTCTGCTTGTGTTTTTTTCCATCAAATGAGAAATGCACACAAGAGGCAGTAGGTCTGGATTTTTCATGTGCACAGGGTGCAGGCTCAGGGAATCTGCTGATCCATCTTTGTGAAATGAGGCTGGCTTGCTATGATCTGTTAACTGCGGTAGTTTTCAGTGGCTGTTCCTCCAGTTTCAAAGGGAACCTTGTAATTGACCTGCTTAAATATTAACTAATCCAGAATATTTTGTTCTGAACACTCTTGAATGTTTTGGTCCACATCTAAAGACTTGTGAAGGAGCTAATGCTTTTTCAAGTGAATATTTTTCACACTGCAAACATTTCTTTGTAGTGTCAACAGAGCGCTATGCCTCTGTATAAAGGCTCCTACTTTTACTTATTTCTAGCTAACCAGTGGAATTTCCATATTTACCAAAATACTGGACTATTTTTCATGTACTACACAACAGCTTTGTTTTCTCTCCTTTCAGAGAGCTGAAGAAATTCAACTGGCCAACTGCACAACTAAGTAGATACACAAATTGAAGAGAAATGTATACATCTTCCTAGCAGCAAACATAGCTTTCAATACCTTTTCTACTGGAATGTCAGTGCCAAATTGGCTCTGTGCCTTGTTAAGGCTTTACATTTCATACTAAAAAATGGCTTGAAAAGTGTTTCTGGCTCCAGGGCTGGAACTGCCAGTTCTCTTTGAATGATTTCATCACTTCATTTGATAAAACTTGTCCACCTGGAAGGATTACACAATTATGTCCACACAGCTGAAAAGTCCAAGTAAAATAACTGTCATCAGATTCAATGCAGTTTCATTGCCTTCTTGATCCTGACTTATCAACTTCTTCTCCAGTTACTTTAATGCTCTGATTTACCTTATTTTGTAGACTGTGCCTCCTTTGCAAAGGCAAGTGCTTGTAACAATGAGACATTCAATTGAGACGAACAGAGAAAAGAGGTGAGAAGCACAGATGCAACTTCTTTGTTAAGTGGGAAAATAAGGAATATCTTTTGCAAATAACCAAGTCCTCTGCTAGTACCACAGAAATCCAATGAGAAAATAAGCCTGTTCACTTATGTGTACCTATGTAGTTAAAACCTGGAACCATGCCTCCAGACACACTAATAAACTATTACCAGGGCATAACATAGAAAGGGAAAGTGGCTTCTTAAAAAACCTTTACCCAAAGCTCTGTTGGACTCTACTGAACCAAAGGCATCACCCTGAACTGTGCTTTGAACTTTGTGAGAACAAGTTCAGAGTTCTTAGCCCAGTTCTTTATGCTACTGAGTTGTCTGAAAGACTAACTCATTCAAGACTTGGGAAGGAATGTAACCTATATCTAAGTCTCTGTGTCCATGAGAAAATAACTATTCTCTTATTTGATTTTTGAGAATAATTATTCTGGTTTTACAGTAGTTTTGCCAAGCCTTGGTATTCCCTGTAAAGTATGCAACAGACTGATGTTGCTACTGAGTGCCCTAGTAGAAAGATATAAATACAGAGGAAAGAGAGTTTGGTATCTAGATGTGTTTGATCCAAAGCTATGTGTTAATCACAGTACTTCAATTGATAACTCATGGTTTGTAGGCTGAATGCAGTATGTTGGCTTTCTCATTATGAAGGGCCCTGAGTAGAAAAGCAAATAGGAACAGGACTGTGCTGTCACATGGGACTTTTTAGTTTTGAGCTATATCCAAGTGAACATAAATGGGAATAATTATTTGAAAGCCCATACAATATGAGCATTTTCAGGTATGCAGTATTTCACTTAGATCAGTTAATTAGTTTTTTCCTGCTGCAAGGAGGTATCACTTTTAAATCACTGTAATTGCTAATAAATATATTTATTGAGCAGTACTCATTTGGAACTTGGTTTCTCCTTTCACCAACTGCAGTGATAAGTGTTCTCAATCAGTAGAGCCTGCCCACTATCCAGTCTTTTAAATCTTAAGATCTGTTTTTGTTAATAAATAATATTGAGTATACCTTACTTGAAGCCTGGTAGGTTAATGCTCAACTAAATTACCTGTGTGAGCCATCTGATGACAGTCTATCTTAATAGCTTTCTGACTTCTATTTCTTAAGCTGGACTCAGTGATCATACAGATACGCAAAGGCTGCAAACTCTATAGGAGTTAACATCCTTCATCAGGGGTATTATTACAGCAGTTACTGTGCCAGTGTGGTGATGGGCTGCTATGCTGGCCATCTTTTATTTATTAGCACATGTACAGAGGGAAGGAGAAAAAAAAAAAAAAAAAGGAAGAAATTAAAAAGAAAAAGGTCATAACAGAACACAGGCAAGATGTTGATATTCTGACCTTAAAAGAGAATATCTACCTTTTGGTTTGTCGTTTGCGGTTTTTTAAATGAGCTACAGTATTATTAATTTTTTACTTACATGAGAGAAAACTGAGAGGTTGTCTGCTCACAAAAGCATCAGAGATTCATTTTAGAAATAAGAACCCAACCCTGCAATCCTTCCTCATGTAAGCAAACCCTTCCTGCCACAGCCTGAGTGACATTTGGATTATCTACACAATGAGACATGAAATTAAAAGTTTCTGACTCCTAAACTGCCAAATTTAATATGCAGTCAGGCTGTTCAATAGGAATGCACCTTTGACAAGATCTCCCCTACCATTTTTTGATGATTACAATAGCAAAACACAATCATAATTACATTACTGCCACCAGGGGTTTTTTTGCTAAATTCGTTTAAAGTTGATTGATTATTCATGAAGTGTTTGCCTCTCATATACAGTATCAGGTTTTGTGGTTTGTCAACCTGTGTGTGCAATACTGGTCCTGTTATGTTTAGATGAACAATAAAATAAAACATTCATAATTAATGTCTGCATAAAATGTAAAGAGTATCCATTTCTTTCTAAGCCCTTGTGAATACTGTCAAAACACGTGTTCTGGGGGACAAAACATGACAGAGTATCCCAATCAGAGGGTGGACTTGTTTGATAGTTTAATTTAACCACACTGCTAAACTCCATTTCATTAACTTGCATCTTATGCAAAACGTAGCTCCTCACACAGTAGCTTACATTCTCTGCAGTTCCCGTACAAAACTGTTGGCTTATTTACTTACATGTGTCACAGCAGGTATTGCCAATTTTTGCAATTCTGCCCTAAAACAATGAAAAAAGAAAATTTCTATTTTGGCACAAGTTATGCATATTTCTTCTGCTGGAAGAATATAAAGGAATATTTAACACAGGGTATTAGGCAAGAAAATTGTATTTCTATATTGTACAAAAATGGAAATTGGCATTAGTAATCACCTAATTAGTAATTATCATCTATTTGCAATCATGCATTTTAAGATTTTGAGCTGGCCATTATATTTGTTGATAGCTGATTAGAAATAATTGACTATATTAGCAAGCTCAATATCTGAAAATATTGCTATTGCCTTCATTAGGAGCTTTCTGAAGTAAAGATAGTGAATACAAATAAATTTCTGGATACCAGAGTGATAAACCAAATAGCATTCAATTCTTATGTCTGTTTAAGAAAGGAATTTAAACAGCCCCTTTTGATTTTTTTAGCAATATAGATGAAAGCATGCTTATTCCACAACAGCTGAAAATGTACAGGCAAATCATCATAAAATTTCGTATCTGTCAAGTTTTAATGGGCAAAAATTTTATTTTTCCTGTTTCATTACTACCACATCAAAAATAATTCTCAGAAATATATGTATGGTGGAAAATTGCTGAAAACCCACAATGTGAAGAAAAACTCTGAAATATTTATACTCCAAGGTGATGCCATTGTTGCACTAAACACCTGAACCTTGGAGGCTTTTTTAATTAAAACCCCTAAACTCTCCATCTGTAACTAGATGTAACCCACTAATTTTATAGCTGAAATAGTTCTGGTTTTTGGATGGGAGGAGAATAAATGTGGTTTGGGAAGTTCTGGTTAAAAAGTAATCTATTCTTTGATTTTCAATGAAGACCTTTAGAATATGATAATAACCCCAAGCTTGTACCATAACCCAGCATTTTTCTAAATACTTGTTTGTGTAACAAAACTGTGCATGCTATGGTGATTTCACAAAGAAATGCACTGTAGGAGCTTTATTCTTCCTGTGTTATATATACAAAAACCTCCATTGTGTATGCAGAGAGAGGTTTGGGCACAAGCTTTGTTAAAGGTTTCCTGCTTCCTGCCATGCTGAAGAAAATGGGGACAGGTGGAAATAAACATCTGTGTGATGCTAGATGAGCAAAAGCAGGATCCCACATCCCACACCCCACTATGCACTCTCTTGCTGTACGGCTAACCTCAAATCACAGGAAGGATGGATGGATGCGCTGAGGAGGGGTTTTATTATACCATTATACCAAATAACTGCAAATGTGGAAGTCTGAGCTCTTTCTACAGCGCTGCGAAAATTCCTTTCCCTAACCTCATAGGAGGGTAGAGAAAAACATCTCAGCATGTCATATGCATATTCATAGCAAACAAGCTGGTGATCCGACTGTTTTCTCAGTTTGTGTAATTATGCACACAGTTTTACTCTGGATACCAAACTGAAAATCTTGTTAGAATAAACAGTTTCTTATGTTTGCTGTTTCACATGGAAGAGAATTACTGCAAGCTCAGCATCCCCCCTGCAGTATAGTCCCATATAAACCCAGTATATATTTTAAAATAAAAAAAAAAATTGAAATTTTTCTGAATTTCAAATATAGCTCAAATTCAGTTTAGCCAAGGTGCTGGGAGAGGGTTGGGGTTTCCCACCCTAATACACATAAAGTGCCTATATACAGAACCATAAACATGACAGTGTCTATTAGGAAATTTGGAAACTGGACCCATTTCACTACTTACTCCTTCAGCCAAACATCTTCTGGAATCAAATGGAGGACAGCCAGTGATTCTTCTTTCCCAGATAAATTCTCCTTTTTCATTTACTTTACAGGAGTGACTATCACAGCCATCCTGAAGTGATTCATTTGGCTGTAAAGATAAGGGCTGTTAGCGTCACAGAGAAACAACATGGGACACAAAGTCTTCAGAAAACTGTACAACCTGACTACTCCTTTACTGATATTTCAATAAAAGTACTGTGATGGTGAAGTGTTTACTTCCATAGCCAAATTTATTACAGCTAAGTCACAGCTGCCAAAACCTGACCTTTTCAGCTCTTAACAGGGAAAAAATTCCATTAGCTTACAGAAGAAACCTGTTTAAATGAGAACCTCTAAAGCACCTTTTAAAGATCTATATATATGAACATTTAACTGCTGTCTGAGGTGGGAGCTTCTTTAAAAAATACAGTGTGTCCCCCCAAGCACATGTAGAATCAATTATTAGAAAAGACCTTCAAGATCATGAAGACCAGCCATAAACCTGACACCAACAAGTTCACCATTAAACCATGCCCCTAAGAACCACATCTAAAAGTCTTCCAGGGATGTGTGATTCAACCTGGGCAGGCTGTTCAGTGCTTGATAGACCTCTTGGCAAATAAATTGTTCCTAATATCAAATCTAAACCTCCCCTGGTGCAGCTTGAGGCCATTTCCTCTTGTGCTATCACTTGTTACTTGGGAGAAGAAACCAATCCCCACCTCGCTCCAACCTCCTTTCAGATAGTCATAGGGAGCAACAAGGTCTCCCCTGAGCATCATTTTCTGCAGACTAAACAACTCCAGTTCCCTCAGCTGCTCCTTGTTCTCTAGACCCTTCATCAGCTTCGTTGCTCTTCCCGCAGTCTCTCCATCTAAAACTTAGCTCAGGAATGGAATAAAAGAAAAAGTTTTATACTGTTATATGCAGCAGGCAAGCTGATGGGTTTTGACCAGAAAAATATCCATGACAGTTTAAGAACCTACAATGCTGGAAAGATTTTTTCAAAGTTCACATTTGCAACTTGAATTATAAATTTCTCATTTAAAATGGGGTTTTTAATTTCCTCTATGTAGTTGTTTGAGCTCATATTCCATTTAAAGTTCCTTGATGGTATTCACGCTTGCAGGCTCTAGAACCAAAAAGGAGGAAAAAATGCCTTTTCCTTGGGTTCACCAAAAGTCTGTGCTACATTTACATTTACACATAAATAAAAAGTTCTTCAAACTTACCTGAAGGTATTTAAGCCTTCCATCTCTCAGCCTGATGCCACATGAAGTTGGCACACATTTTCCACAGCAAGAGCCAGAGATTTCTTGCCTTCTGTAATTCTACAAGGTAACGGACATTTTTCTGTGTTTATTTTGTCTTAAACATGCTTCCTAACTCTTACTTCAAGAGAGATTCCAGTTTTTGGTTTTGGGGAGTTTGGGGTTCTTTTTTTGTTTGTTTTTGTTGTTTTAATTCAGTGAACAAAGTGATATCTAGCTTTTTAAAGAGTAGGACTAGACTAGCTTAATCTAGTTACATACTTTGGAGAGGTTTTTTTAAAGGCTAGTGTTAATCTTTGTAGTGTTTTATTATACAGTAGGGAGCGAAATTTCCTTCCAAGTTTAAAGAGCTTCCTCTGACCACTAAATTCAATATTCTTTGACTATAACAGTTGCAAGGTCAGGTCCACTAAACAACACATGACAGTAGGAGAGGGTAAGAAGCTTACTATAATGTTTTGAGTGAACTAGTTTGCATTTGTGGTGTTCAGGAGCTTCTCTGTAAAGGTAATGAATAATAGACAGTGCACTTGAAAAGTAGCTTTAAGGGCTTGAACCAAGACAAAAGGACAAGATGGTTACCAAGCAGTGGGGAGGGAATTGGGAGAATAAGGCTGAGGTGGAAAATTTGGACTATGGAAAAAAAAAAAAAAAAGAAAATGGCTTTGATAAAACAAGGGCGTAAGAAAAGTAGCAGAGAGGGTAGGATGGAATAAAATAAAAAGGAGACAAAGAAAGAAAAGAGGAATAATGAAGCACCAAAAATGGCACAGAAAGTCAAAAACACTGGTGGAAAAAGATGTATGGGAGAATGAGCAGCACTAGATGGAGAGGAAGAAAGGTATAGAGTGGATAACGGAAAATAAAAATCAGAAACTGAGCTAACACATGAAGTGTCCCACAGTAATGCCTCCAGCTGCTACACATAACCAACAGCTGCTTATGATGAGCTGAACATTTTTAAGACAACAAACACTCTGGTTGAGTGAAGGCATGCATGTTATCCATATGTTTTTTATAGAAAAAGAATTTTGGGAGGGTGGGGGGTTATTATTAAATCACTGGAAGAAAACATAGTTCATTGTTATTTAGGTGAACTTGCTCTACTAGCAAAAATATAAGCACCTAAAGTAGGTCTTAAAATGACCAAAACAAATTACTCTGATGAGCAGAATATGCTGCAGTTGGCTGCACTTCAGTTACCAGTGCTTTTACTTTCACAGCTTCAGCATCCAGTAGAAAGCAGGTGCTCCTTCAAGAGTATATACTCTTAACTCATGATTTTATCCATTATGAAGACATCTCTTTTAATCTGGGTATACCATGAAATCAGTGACTCTGACACAGGAAAGACCTCAAGTATGTGTGTGAATCCCACTGGCCTTAGTGTGACAAAGACATTCTGTATGTTATTTGATATTTTTCTCCCCTCAAGCTCCACAGATTCATTAAAGTGGCTACAAACACCTAGACTTGCCATCTCCCTTGGGTAGCTGCACATCTCCTAAACACAACTTCACAGTGCTTAATAAGCCCAACTGGAAATTCCCCTTTCCTCAGGGCTGTTTGCTTAGTCAGTATTTTTGGGTCAGGTAGGGGAAAGAAGTTGTTTGGGAACTGTGTGACTGGTGAAAGAAGCAGGAGAGGAATGTTTCCCTACTTTTTTAACATGCGTTTTATTGATTCCTCTACCTTTAATTTCTACAGCTGGCTTCTTGCATTGAAAAGCAAGAACTGATGTTTGTGCATTTTTATATGGGAATGTGCATATGCACACATGTTTCTGGCCACAGATTCATTCTAGTGTGTCTTTTTTTTTCCATTGATCTGCCAGGTTATGTTTTGTGGCAGTAAGGAAGATGCTCAGCACTGAGCTTGGCCATTTATTTTCCTTCCAGAAGCCAGTGTGTATAATCTTACCTACAGGAGGCGTAATATTAGGGTCCAGAACTACATTGTCATTTCCAGTTCTACTTAGGGATTGAAAATTGAACTCATCCAAAACTTTCCACCTCTTTTTTTGCAGGAACCCTACCAACATGTGCCTTTCCTGGATTTCAACTGGGAATCCCATATCATAGTGTTAGAGATGTGACTTTTTCGTACAATGGCCACCACTTGCACAGGCCTCGAGTCTGGTTAGGCCCATTGGGCTCCATTCTTTATCCAGGGTAAGGCAAAAGAGGAAGGAGCATTTAAGCCTTTTTCTGTAAAACTTAGCTGCTGGTCTGTGCTTTTCTGACAGAAGGAGATTAAGCCAGCCTCTGCAGCTTGCTTAGGTCCCCTTCCACTTGAGGTATTGGTGCTGAGAGAGAAAACTACGTGATAGAACAAAACTAGTCAGGCACTCTGGTCACACTGCTGGGCAGCAGAGTACATGGATGCTATCTGCCTCTGATTTTCTCAGCCAAGCTCATTCTTTTCAGAAGATGGCAGCAAAGCAACAGCAAAGACTTCAAAAAGACCAGTGCAACTGATGGGGTCAATCACCTAAAACAACCTGAGGCATGGCTGGGAAGCAGACAGAAATGTTATTGAGCCCAGCTATTAGACAATTTAGAATTGTCATAGGAAAGCTCTGAAGTCTGGCTAAGCTGCTGGTCCCCAGAGGGACAGATAACACTGTAGGAAAGGAGACACAGCAGTTCCTGTTGCAAATGATTTGCCAAACCTTATTTTGCCCTAAAGGCAAGTAGTCTAAAATGCACAATAAAAATGCTTGTGCAACTGAGTACTATGAAACATTACCTTTCAAACACTGTGGATTTAGATCACATTTGGTATATGTAGTCCAATACTGGAGAAGAACACAGGGCCATGACTCCTCGGAAAAACTTGAGGAAAGGCAACAGATGCCAGAGTTGTACAGAATAGAAACTGTATACAACTGAGAATATGACTTTTCTATGAGACACACTCTTAACCAGAATATCCAGACCACTCACACTTACCACTGGACACGGTTCACAGTTTAATTTCGTACATGTCAGAGTATATCTCAGAGAAGGTGTTGACTGGAGGGTGCAGTGACAGGTTGTGCATTGATCCACCATCAGGCGTCTCCATGGCTGAAACATTAGAACCAGTTTAAGTCAGTGACTCTCTCTTCAGCATAACTCAAATAAATGAGCAGTTTTATCTATGTTAATCTCTTTGATTAAATCTTGCATTGCAATTATTTGCAAAACAAAACAGAAAAACAATGCCCCGCTTACCAGAGACCCAAATTTTTGCATATATAACTCCAGAACAAGCAGCATAGCATGAGGATATTTTTCAAGTAAGCCTTTTAGAACTCCTTAAGCTGGGAAATGGCACTGGCATTTCCTACTTCGTTGCTTACAAAGCTAGCAAGCAAGAAAGGAGTCTGTGAAAGTGATGAGAAAGATTTTGTCCTAAGCTATCCTGGTTATATGTACAGGTGGTTGCCTTAAGTTCATTTTCCCCAGGTGCAGTGAACTGGTTTGCCAACAAGTTTTTTATTCTTGAGCCATTGCAACCCACAGATCATGGGCAGAAATTACTTGTTGTCGTTCCTGTAATAATACTGCTTAGAACCTCTAGAGGCCTAAAAGATTAAAATTAAGAAAATATAAACAAAACCATAAGCAGGATTACTGAGTGAAGAACTGAACTTGTTCATAGTTGCAAGCAAAGCAGTGGCTGAGCTGTCACGCAATTCAAATTCCTTGAGCACCTTGTTTGCTGGATCCTACCACTTTTCCAAAACAAACAAAAATGACATTTAAAATGTAGAGCAAAAATGCCAAACTATTAAATGGAAAAGGATGTGGCGTTAGTAATTGGATTCCTAGCACTGAAAGGAATTCTAAATACTAAGTCCTTCTGCTTCCCAAATGTAGAGCCTTTCATTTCAACCCCAAAATAACAGGTCACAATGGTTGAAAGGATAAAATGGGAGGAGTCACATTGAGGATTTTCACAAAGAGCTTCTAAAACCTAATAAATAAACAGACATTGAATATTGCTAGATTATAAAAGGTTTAAATTGTGCTCCAAAGTCATTAAAATGTCCTTGTTGACTTCACTTGGAAGAGGAATTGTGCCACACTGGTAAACACTCATGGAACAAATGGAGCAAAACTAAGAAGCTGGCCAGAGTAACAGTGTAAAGGTAATACATTTATGGGTAGGCAGGAGTCAATACTCCAACATATACACCGAAGGATAAATGTTCTTATTAAAGAATTTTAATTACATTCTTAATCTGCACCCCAGCACAACAGAGGTCCTCAGGCCTCAGTGATCTAATATAAAGCACCAGAAAGAGCAATGACTTTCTTCTTGGTTTGCGGGGGCCTAGAAAAAAAGATCCTCCACATACAATATGATGGAGGTAGTAATACTAATGGGGTGATCCCTGCCTTTAGCAATTCGTCTTGACACCTCAACACAGGACTCTTCAGCATTCTTAGTTTAACGTTTTATAGTGAATATCAGGTCACTAATCTTGAGGGTTAAAAGACATCAGCAGATGCAGGCACAAGGACACATTGGCAACGTTTTCCTATGGGAGAGGGACAGATAGCAAATATCATACAAACCTCCAGATTTCTTTTTAACTCTTAACATTGGAAAGCATTCAGACACTAGAGCGATAGTTCTATTACACACTAGAGGCTTCACAAGGGCATTCAGTCCACTGCCACTAATAGCACTTTACTGATTAGTATCTCCACACTTGCATGTTCTTGTGCACATAAAAGCCTTCCAAATTTGGGAGATGTCCTCACCATATTGACCTGTTTCAAAATATGGTTGGGTTTGTTATGTTTAGAATCAGAAACATACTTAATTCCAGCCCTCTAGAAGTAAACGCTTATCACAGAACGCTTCAATAGCTCTAAGCTTTCACATCATGAAGAAAGGGTTTATAAAGCCACAGATGACATTATAATTGATGTCCTCATTGGATCTTCTCATAGTTGTAATATTCCAATTAAATAAAAAAAAAAGATAAAGTGGAGTATATACCAAAATCACTATTACAGGAAGGAACTTTGGGCTTACTAGAGACATGTTGAAACTAAATTCTCACACACAAGGGCTTTGAACTTTCAGAGGAAGGTCTTGCCTTGTTCCAAAGTTTGCATCACAGCTTAGTTCTATGATATTTATTTAATGTATTTAGGGATCAGCATGCAAATGGCCTTAACAATGGCTTTCTGTGAACAAGCATAGCTTAGCATGACAGAACTGAACAAAATAATGGGTTGATACATCTTTTTTCCTTTCTATAATACACCTATCATGTGTCTTCTTGGCTAACTTTAAATGAAATGTCAACATCTGCTGCCCCTGTGTTAGTCAGTGCAACCAAATTAACCTGCATAGAGCCCAGATCTACTCAGATCTCCTTTAAAAATGCCACTCAGTAAAAGCCTGGGAAAACAGATGAGTGATATAGATAATCCTTTTGGTAAATACAGCCACCTGCTTGGAAGTCTGCAGTTAAAGCCCACAGCATTGTTAAGAACAGCAGAGTGAATGCAATACACCAAATTACTGGAATACAATATTGGTAACCAGATACAAGACAAAAATGTAAAGGGATTAAGAACACAGTGAGTGAACAGAACTGTAGTAAAAGACTCAAAACTTGGAACTATTTAGTGAATGAGTTAATGGAGCAAAGTTTTCCCTTGATATAAAATGAAACTTGAAACCTATTCTTAAAGGACCCAGAATAAAGGTTTTGAAATCCAGGAAGTATAAACTTCTGTGGACACCACATCTTCCTTCCTGACCAGAACTCTGGAACAATCATTGAAGTAGAGAATAGTGTAAGCCATGGTTGTAGCAACACCAGCTGCTCAAAAGCTCTCAAACATACAGCTAAGAAGCTGGATTATATGCTAGTAAGCTTACAATATGTCATTAAATTAAACTGGTCTAATTGAAAAGAAAATGTAATTAATTTAAGACAAGTCCTACTTCAAGCTACATATATTTTTTTAATCAAAACGGACACTTTGTTTAGAAATCTTTTAAGATTATATCTCAACACGAATTTCACACTTTCCATCCTGAGAAAATATTTTTGTGACTGCTTTGTTGAATGCTAACTTCAGTAATGCTTGACATTTGCAACAGCAAGAGCACAGAAGTCACATAACAGCTGGGGCCTACCTACACCCTCAAAACCTTCCACAGGCAATGTTTGATAAAATGATTAATTGTCAGGAAATACAACAAGACATTTTAAAAGCTATATTACATGGGGAAAAAAAAGAGACAGCTTTTATACATGGCCAGATAGCAAATAAGAATGAGTTAAAATGTAGTTTTCTGTCCGCTGAAATACTTTCTGAATTCATTCTAAACTGAGAAAATTTTATTAACATAGGATTTTTTTCCATATTGTAGAAGCTGAAATATTTTAAGTCAGCAAAATATGGATACTTTTCATCTTGCTTTCAGTATGACTTTTTATTTCAAAATCTGCTTATGCTTTAAAGTAATTTCAAATATTTTAAAACACTTGAAAATAGAACAAAAACTTGACAGATCAGGGAAATATTTTGCTGGAAGAGTTGTTCATGAAAGACACTTTTTTGCCACATAGAGTATATATATACATATATCCCATGTAAGAAGCTAGCAATGACATTCTCTACAAGAATGGCCTTTATAAAATACCCCAACTAGTTTTGACAGCATACTATAGATGAGACAAACAGAAGAATCAAAGAGAAAGAAGAGGATTTTAGATTTTACCATTTTTAAGCCTTTCTCCCAGTTTTCTGACAAGAAAGGCAGAATTATTCCCTGGATTTAATTCCACAGGGAAGTAATCCCCACACAGAATGATAGATCCTTCATGACAGGAGCTCTAGCAAACTGATAAACTTACACCTATCAACTAAGAAAAAATCAAACACAGAAGAAATGGATGGAGAAATGTTCTCTCTGCCATACCTCAAAAGTCCAAACAGATTTGCGTAAACTTACCTTTTAAATAAAGGAAGAAGAAAGACACACATTAAAAATGCAGGAATATGTAGGTTAGAAGTTAGGTTAAATGACTAAAGAGGACCTGTTTCCCTTAGGAATGATGAGAATATTTAGATCTCTTTGACACTAGAGGTGCTGCCAGAATATGGATTTAGGGAAACAATGGACAATTGACAGAGCTCTCCAAAGATAAATTCGGCATAAATGAGATCAGATGCTTAACTCTCGTCATTCCCACTGTCATGGGCTGGGTTAAACATGTCTTAATCTATCCATTAAATGTGCAGTTGAGAAAAAATTTCCTCTGAGGGCATATCAGCAGAGATCTTGAAAGGACAAGGAGGTCAAACAGTGAGGAAGCTCAGTTTTCCTGTTCCTGCTAATAGCCAAGGAGGGATACTCCTCCTTCCACACAGGTGGAGCAAGACTCTCCATCCTTTTTTAATCTGTGCTATCCTCTAGGTAGAATGTGGGAAGTTTTTGCTTCCCTGAAGTGGGCAAGGATCATATTTGAGATTATCTCTCACAGACAGTTTCCTGTGTGTTTGGTAGCCTGCAAGTCATTGCATAACACAGATTACCACAGTTTCCAAGAACTTTTCTTAAGCCTCCTCTCAAGATAAGGAAACATTCTGTGCCCATTTTGCAGAAATATTTATTGCCATACAGGGAGACTGTGGCAGAGTCATGAAGTGGACATATACACGCTGAGCCTCTTGCCACCTCTCTTACACCAAGGTCTCACTTGTAAGGACAAAACTGCCCTGGATGCTTACGTGTATTCTGGCAAGTTTGTATTCTTCAAAAGCTCTTTCTTATATCTAAATGTCTCACAATCACAGCAAATAAAAGAAATCACCTCTTACCCCAATAACAGTGCCATTCAAAGGACAACCATTCAGGGGTACTGAAAAAAAAAAGAAAATATTCCATTTAACATTACCATTATCATGACATTATCAAGATTTATTAAACCACAGGTATGCTTTTTTGACTTACTAGCATTCCAAAGAACATTTAAATCCTTTCATTGTAAAAAGGCGTAACTGAGCCCTCTTACATTATACCTTGAAAGGTAACAATTAGTCGTTATTTTGAATTCCACCTCCAATTACGTCTTTCTGAGTTGTTTTTTAACAAGTACATGGCACAATATAAGTTTTCCCTTCCAACTCAAGCCTTGCACTCTCAAAAGATGCACACAGGTTTTCTGCAAGTTACAGTGCATATTTCCCCCTCTCCTCCCACTGCTAGACACTCACACTGCTAGATCCTCACCCTCTGATTGCATATATACTACTCAATTAAATATAACAGGGCATCTTCCCAGACTGAGCCAATTAGCCAAATCTCCTGATTTAGACTTTTGACCAAAGTCTGTGCTAAGAAATGGCCACAGTCTCATGCTCAGCGACACACAGAAGACAGCATGGCTGCAAACAAATTCCGTGTTCATTGCAGGCACTTCCTATGACAAAAGCATCTCAAGACCTCTTTTAAATGCTAAAAAGTGCAGGCTGGAGCTGTAGAAATATAGCCTGGTACGTCTCTCTGAAGCACTGCAAAATATCTTCAACTGCAATTTGTTCAAGAAGAGACAGTAAATGTCAGCTGGAAAAAGAGAGTAATAGCAGCAGGCACTATTGTACTCAAAGCCTAAATTATACAGGAGAGCTTCAAAGTAGTAGCATACTTGCAAAACAAGCACTTTGGAAATTGCTGTTGAGAAACAAGACATCAGCACATGAGATGAGTGATTCCAAAAAACCTTACCACATCTGCAGGAAGGACAGCAATCTATTACTTGGTCACAGCGTAGTTCAGTTCCCTCTGGACAGTCAGGCACATCCATTTGAGAGCAAGAAATATTCTTTTGCTGCACAAAAACCTCATTATTCACCCGGACACATTCATTGACAATGCAATGGTTGAAGGGGGATCGCCACTCTGTGCCAACCTGATGGGAAATCGTAAAACTAATTATAGATAGCAGTATTTGTGCCACTGCATAGAGGGAAGACCATCACAGGTTGTTTGCAAGCATGCTGGTTTGCAAAGAGGACATTTACTGTATCAGGAACAGTCTGTCACTCAACAGTTCTTCTCAAATCCTCACTGCAACAATCAGTTTATAGAACAGCCTGCTGCTTAGTTTGTAGAGTATAGGAATTACAGAAGTATCCTTAAGGTTAAAAATAAAGGGGCAGGTGAAATAACATGTGAAGAAGAAACAGCACCTCTAGCTAGATTTAAATCTACATTTGTTACTCAGTAGCTGTCTGGGCAACTTTGTTGGTCCCCTTTCTGCAGGAACTCGCTGCAAGTCAGCTCTAGTCAGCCCAAAGGAGGCTCAGGCAATAGACTCTGCACCAGAAAATACTTGCAAATGTAGAAGTGTCCTGGGTTCAGCAGTAGCAGTCATTTTTCTCCTTCTTAGTAGCTGCTGCAGAGCTGTGTTTTTTACTTTCAGCCTGTGAACAGCGCTGATAACACCGATATTTTTAGTTGCTGCTCAGTAATGCTTACTCTGACCACGGACTTTGAGTCTCATGCTCTGTCAGGGAGGAGGGGAAGCCGGGAGGGACAGGACACCTGACCCAAACTGACCAAAGATGTATCCCGTACCATAGCATGTCATGCCCAGTATATAAACTGGAGGCAGTTACCCAGAAGGGCTAGATCACTGCTTGGGTTTCTCTGGGTATTGGTCGGCAGGTGATGAGCGGTTGTACTCTCTTCCCTTGTTATTTCCCTTGTCATTATTATTATTGGTGGTAGCAGCAGTGGCTTGTGTTATACCTCAGTTACTGCACTGTTCTTATCTCGACCTGTGGGAGTTACATTCTTTTGATTCTCCTCCCCATCCCTCCGGGCAGGAGCAGGGGAGGAAGGGGAGGAGTAAGGGAACAGCTGCGTGGTTCTGAGTTACTGGCTGGGCTTAAACCACGACAAGAAGAGACTGGAACCTGTTAACAGTCCCACTGATTATAATCACCCATGGATCAGACAAGGTGGGAACTTCAAGCACTATTATGGGAAAAGACATCACTACAGGCCAGAAAGAAGATGCTGTCACAGTTCAGCACCGAGAAGACCTGATCACTGCTTTGCAGCTGTATGGCTCTACTGCTAACACTCTGAATACACTTCAAGAATACTGAAAGTGAAAACCAGATCTCAAAATCCAGTAAATTCAAATATTTTTTGCTCAGAAAGTTAGAAAATATTTTCATGCTTTCATACTTCTCATGTTATACACTTACTTAATCGTTAATGACAGAAGAGTTGAAAGAGGACACAGCAAGAGAGAGGCAGCAGAGTATAAGCATTTATTACACCATCAGTGAAACGGAAATCAGTAAGACACATTGGGACATTCAACTGGGCCTTCTAAAGACGTGTTTTACAAAGCTGAAAAGGATATTGATCTATATTAAGAAATGCCCTTGGAAAAATCAGGGAAGAGGCAGGCTGCAAAATGATCCATTAACATTTTTTAAAAGAGTGCAGCAGACTGCCTTTGTAAAAGAAGCAATTAAAAAAATAATATTAATATGTGAATGTGAGAGGCAGATGAAAACACAGATGCTTGATAAACAACAACACTTAGGGAAGAAAAGATGGGAAGGAGGTCTGTTATTTTAAAAATATTTAACTAACTGCTCCTGCCTTTCTTGAATCCCAAGCTCTGCATAGGATTAAGCAATTCATGTCACTGGGCCAGGCAGAGGCTCGCCAAGGGTGGTTGGGTTCGGGACAGAACAAACTGAATAACTTGAAGGAATTAAAAATGTAGGCAAGAACAGACAAAAATATCCAGGTAGCTTTCCAAGGTGGCAGTGTATCTGCAGCACATTTTAAATGGCCACTGAATGCACTCACTTCCCATTGGATCTCTGAATCCTAAAGAAAGAGGCATACTGCTGAGAATAAACAGCTATTTTGAGCAGAAAACAAGTGTGACCTGGACCACTGTGGTCTGATCTGACATGCAGCAATCATCTTTAGCAGCCAGAGGATAATTCACGTTTCTGCTCTCATTTACATTCTGACATTTCAGAGTGTACCAAGTAGGATATCCCATTTACATGGGACTGTGAAATTCAATCAATCCACTACCCCATCTGCCTACTATCCATAGAGGAATACTAGGTAATTGAGGTAATTTAAACATGTAGCCTTTGGCCAGAGAAGCATCACATCCTACTATCACTCTTTTGAGATACCATTTATGAAATTATTAATTTTACACAAAAATATTGTTTCCTTAGAGCCCCAAAACAGTGGGGAAGGTTTGCTTGTTAGAACCAAACAAGTTACATCCCTACAGGAGACTGGCGTTCAGTGCTGCTTGACGTACAGAAAAAAAAAAAATAGCTCTTTTCTTCAACCTCCTTCTGTAGAACACAAATCAATGCCCTTGCACTTTCGCTAGAAGGGGAAGTGTCCATGCCACTGCCACCTCACCTCATGCAAACGAGGATCTGCATCACCCCGAGACCAGAATATCTGCTCCTCACAGGCAGTCTTCTGGCATCTCCCACAACATTCCCCTTCTTCAACGATGTACTTGTAACCCTGTAGGAGAAAATAAAAGGACTGACTGATCCAGGAATAAGAGACAAATTAGAAGATTAATCCCGAAAGAAAACACTGGGATAAATGTTTAATATTAGCAATTTCTTACAGAAAGGGGAGTTTGAAAATAGAACTGTAAGGCCACACACTGGTATTACAAACCAAACAAGTGGTCCACCCACCTCAGCACCCTGTTAAATGACACTATCTTTCAGGAAAAATAAATTAAAATGCACACAACATTAACAGCAGAAATTCTTGTCTCATTAGTTCCTGCTAAATAAGACATACTCATTTCAACTACATGGACTAATTCTAGGTACTACCCTTGCTCAGGTCATGCCAATCAACTAATGAACTTTGTGAGGATATCAGCATCTCTAGTGCAGTATGGACCACCCCTTCTTGGAGTATAGAAAATGTTGATGCTGCCTAACATTAAAAAAATAATAATCTGAAATCACACAAAACATATTTCTTTTCCTAGGATCTGTTCAAATATGTAATAGTACAAGGATTTCGTAGAATAACAGAATGGTTTAGGTTGGAAGGGACCTTAACGACCACATAATTCCAAACCTACTGCTATAGGCAGGGACACCTTCCACTATGCCAGGTTGCTCCAAGGCCCCATCTAACCTGGCCTTGAACACCCAGGGATGGGGCAGCCACAGATTCTCTGGGCAAACTGTGCCAGTGCCTCACCACCCTCACAGTGAAGAACTCCTTCCTAATGTCTAATTTAAATCTACCTTCTTTTGCCACAAGACAGAACAATGACATAAAAAGGCAGAAGTGGAAAGGGAAAAAGTACCCCAGGTGAGAACTTAATTCTCTGTTTGAAAGTCTCTAGAACATTAAGGTATCACTTCCCACTTTCCATAATAAGTTATGCTTTAAAATTCAAGCAGGATGTTTGAAATTACCTTTCAACAAGACTCTCACATTTTTTTAATGTGATCCTGCATATCTAATACTCAAACAACAGTCTTCCTTTTACATTAGCTGCTTTGAGGTCCTTAATATATACCATTAAGCCACTTACTACCATGTTTTGTGTGTTATTCCAAATGAGAATATCTATTTGCAATATTTGAGATTAAAGTCATGGCTGTTGTAGTCAGCATCTATTACAACCACCATTCACTGTGTTTTTGCACATAGTATCTAAATATTCTTTATTTTAATGTAATTAATCGAGACACTTGATTAAATCTAACCTAATAAATGTACACACACTCAGCCAAATGGCTTTGTCTTACACACTTATCCCAGAAAATTATGCTTCATTCCATTCATAATCATCTAATACTTTAAGTTATCCACTAGTTTAAACCACACTCTTTCTATCACTTAAAAGGTACCTAACTCCAAGAACAATGACAGAAATTAAGCAAAGTCCTCCCTTCACTAGCATGCTAGTGATTTTAAGATGTTTATAAGGCTGTTAGCCATTTTACCATCATGATTCTCTGAAGGGATGTAGTCTGCTGTATTCTCGAGAGAAATAATATCGGAAGCAGCTCCAGGAGGGAGACACTACTCCTCCTTGTGGCACATGCAATAACTGCAGCAACTATCTGCCCAGTTTCTCAGAACTTTGGTAACAAAAAGATAAAAGAGGCCAAAAAAAGTGAGGAGACTGATGTGTAATGAAGTAAACCCACATATGGCTTGCAAGCAAAATTTCTGTATTTTCCATTAACCTCCTCAGAGAAATATGCGAATTTTTTATTTAAGTGAAACATTCACTTTTTTCTACAATATTTCTTATCTAAAAGTACAGATATGATTTGAGTTTGATTTTTCCATGGTGTTTGTTTAAAAAAAGCTTTTTGATGCTGCAATGCTTTGGGCTGATTTGTCACAAACTGTAGCTCTGCATCAATGATACTTTTTTAGAATAACAAATTATTGATAAAGTTATGGCTATGAGCTAAAACACAGACAGATATTTAGATCTAATATTTCATAACAATTGGCATACTAGAAACAAGTATCTTCCAAAAAAATGGGAATTACAGGGATTCTCTTGCAACACTGAAAACTCTCACGTCATGGTTTTCACCGCATTGAGCATCCTTAAGCTTTCTCATCAAACTCTATGTTTGCAGAAAGATCACTAGTTTGCTTTATCAGGGAGAGTTTTAATGGATTAGGTTTTTTCCTCTGGTCCTAGGGAATGATGCAATATTAGAAGTGTCTTAAATAGAAAATATTATTTGAAAAAAAGACTATATTTTCCTCACACCTTCTCAAGTGCACATACATATATATATATATATGCTGCCTAGCCTTTTTCTGATACATAGGCTATAAGTTAAATGATATTGAAATACAGTTGCATTAATTCTTTACAAACCTAGGCACAATTAGCTTAATAGAGTCCAGAAAAGAGAATTGCTTTTCAGATATTGGTTTGGTTAACTGAAACATCAGCAGTCAAACGTCAATACATGGTTAACTTTTAAAATACATTTTAGTCAATCAAATGAGAATTTAAAATAAGTCAGACAATGCAGGGTTTCTTCAACAATGTTAACTCATCTGTGACTGAGTTAATATTGCTGTACATACATGCTCTATGCCCGAGGTCAGTCTTATACTCCCAGGCACATTATAAATAATGTCTTTCTGAAAGCTGAAAGAACTCCTCTAACTTCCCATATATGTATATACAAAGTTTACTAATGAAAAGCTTTCTTCCAGGAGAAACAGTTGAACTTGATCTTAAAGGTCTCCTCCAACCTAGTTAACAGTATGAAAGGCAATGAGGAAGAATAGGTATTGTGTGTTGATTTTTCTTAACCTCTCTTCTGTCATCTGCACCTATGACACTGGGAAGTGCTACTGACTTCTAATCAATTCCTTTGGCCCTTCTAGAATTCTTCTGTTAACTTTTTTACCAAGTATCTGTCTCCTCCTGCTTGATCAGCTATACTGATATAACAAAGCAGCTCATACTTCCTTTGTGGGCTTCCAAAAGTAGACCACATAATTTTATAGCATGTAGCAGATGTCTGAGCATAATGAAGGCCACAGCATGTGGTCTTATTACTGCTGTAATAGGCAGAGCTGAGCAACAGACAGATCTGAAATACTCTTTTCAGAAAATGAACTTCAGCTAGAACAGACATTTGAAAATGAACTTCAGACATTATGAGTGCTTATTGTGTAAGTGGTGTAAATGATAGACACTTCAGGATGCAGTCCTCCTTTTATTGAAATATAAGCTAAACTTGTCCCTGATTTCCTTGGCAGAAAGATATGATCCTAAAACAATAACCCTAAAATGAAGCCAGTAATGATTAGGCCCTCTTAGACTTTGTTCCCAAGATAATTTGTTGCTACAACACTTATTTTCTATTATTCTCTGGTTTCTCGAAACACGCAGGTTTAAAAGTAATCATTTCAGATCCCCACCAGGGCTCTGCTGGCTAAGACACCGATTTAAATGTTACTTACCCGAGAGCAGAACGTGTTACATGTTTTGTCGTGACACTCCATCATCTGAAGTCCTGTAACATCATCCCTCATACTAGTGCAAAAGCATTCTCTGCAGCCATCTTCCCAGGTTGTCCCAATAGGGTACACTATGTTGTTGTGCACACACACCTATTGAATGCAACAACTATCACATGAAAAAGCACACTGCTGCTTGTAAGGGCATACTGTTGGCTCTAAAAGGCTGCTTTTTAAGATGTGAAACCCTCCATAAATTTTATGGAATATTTTGAACTCGGTAGAAATGCCACAGGTCTTTAAATCATGTTCCCTCTGTTGGGGAAAGGAAAATGAGTGCAACCAAACCTGCTGTTTTAAAAAGAATTGTGGAATTTTATCTGCAGTCAGTTTCTGAGTCAGGGCCTGACTCAGTTTCCCTAGAAGTATAATATGACCCAATATTTAGAGATAATAAACAGTGAGGCTTGTAGAAGGAGCCATGCACTTAAAATTTTTTGCAGCCAAATCAGCTGATCTGAAAAAATTCTACCTTGAGCTACAAGCTTTCATTCTTTTGATCCTTAGACCAACACAGCTACCACAAAAGTAGTGTCATGTCTTATATTGCATTTTCTATTGATAATTTTTACAGCATTTTATTAGAGATGAACATTATTTTTATAGATAGAGCAAGTCACAGAGACATAAAATGACTCATGCAAGGTCATGAACTACTTAGCAACAGAAAGTAAGGCTCTATCTCCTGAGCTGCAAGGCATCGTAACCCTCTGTTGAGCTTTTAGGGAAGGTTGCTTCCA
Organism: Psilopsiagon aurifrons; assembly: GCA_025447955.1. Lineage (NCBI taxonomy): Eukaryota > Metazoa > Chordata > Aves > Psittaciformes > Psittacidae > Psilopsiagon > Psilopsiagon aurifrons. The sequence goes on along the minus strand of JAOEHY010006397.1, from coordinate 35,219 downwards.
AGAAAGGTTATATTGCCCTGCAACTGCTCCTCTAAGCAACCTTATCTTAAAGGTTATAAGAACTTAATAAAAGGTTATCAGAATAAGTAAAAAATATACCCTGGTGAAGCTTTAACAGAATCAGATATTAATTTGGCAAAAAAGTTAAAGTGACAATATAGTTCATATAAGATACAACGCTTCCTTAGGCAGAGGAAAAGGTAATCAATGAGCACAAGGAGTTTAGGTCTAAGGTGTCCCAAACATCTCAGTGAAGTTAATATACAACTGAAAGAATGTATAGTAACTGTACTGATCAAAAAGCATGTACCTTTGTTATCTAGAAAGAAATTAAAAATTGAAAAGTTACCTCTGAAATTCCTAGTGCGTCAATGACCTTGACGTTTCAAATGGTTTCGGTATATGTGTGTGTGTATATATATGTATGTATGAATATAAAAACTTACTATCTTCAAGTCGCAACAAATGAATGGGTTGGTTATGACAGAACAAATGACTATAATAAACCAAGCACCACTGTGATGCAAAGTGTATTTCCCTCAGACACAGGTAAATTAAAAATACCCTGGCAGCATTATCCAGTTGTTTCATTGGGGCTGTTAATACATAGCTACCTATTTATTTTGGTGCTGTCACTCCACGTAGAAAAGATACTCTGATCTGTGGAAACGACAATTCATTCCCCTTACCCTGTCTGGAACACAGGTGGTAGATATGCAACCACAGTCATTGGTGAGAGATCTCGACAGATATCCCAGAGGGCAGCTCACTGTTGAGTTCATACAGCTGCAGGTACACTCATATTTATCACAGCACTCAGTTTTCTTAGTAGTCAGCTCTCGATGTGGTGGGCAGGAAGGTCTTTGAACTAAGCTGCATGCTTCCCTGTTACACGCTAGGAGAAAACACATAGGTACCATGTCAAGCACACAGCGTTTCAAAGTGCTGCTCATGAACAAGGCAGTTCTCTGTCAGCAAGACCCTAGCTGCTACTGCAAGCTGTCATACATCTACTTAAAGGCTAAATGGTAATGCAAATATAAAAGACCCAGGTCAAAGACTGTGCTGCAGGATCAAGGAAAAGTTCCTACCCTGCCAAAAACTTCTTGAGTCATATACAATCAAAAAGATTTATAAAATAAGCATAAGGGTCAGATCACACAAGTCCAAGAGTAAAGTGTTTCTCTTTTCCTTAATTCAAAAGCATACTCAGAAAGCGCCAATGATACCCTTCTTCCAAGTCCGTGAAATAACTGCTGTCTGTTGATTCCAAAACCAAGCCTTTCAGAGGAAAAAAATAAAGTCTAAAGGAAATTGTCAGTGCTGCTCAAATGCAATGTTCCAGTGTCACTCCCTGCTAAAAAAAAATAAGTGTCTTACCACATGTATAATTTGGTCTGCATTCTCCGGGGTTGGTCAGAGCAAGCTGCAGGCCAAACTCACAGACAGGGGCAGGAGGCAAATCACAGGAAACCAGATCACAGACTAAGAAGAGGAATTGAGAGTGTTTAAGACCATGCCTCACCAGCTAGCCCTCAAGACATCCCCATTAAACTTTCTTCCACTACCCTCAATTGCTATCCTAAAATATAAAGTAAGAGTTCAGCAGATCAGAGTTTGTTTTCAAAATAGCTTAGGGAACAGTTCAAGCTTGGGTTATGAGGATTAAGGTTATAATGTTACAGTTAATGTGCAAATATAGACCATTCAAATATAGATACTTGAATAAAGACCATGCTAACATCATTTAGAGAAAACCAAATTGCTCCAGTCCCTTCCTCATCTCTTACAGAAAGAGGGACAAAGTCACATGAGATAGGGACTCACATCCCCAGGAGTTGTTTTTCCATGCAGATGATTGCACAGTCATTCAGTGGTTTCAAAAATGGAGCATTGCATTTAACAAGAAAAGGAATTGTATATGTCTGAAGAATCTGGTAAAAATATGGACCCAGAATATTCCAACAATTTGAGAACTTACCACACTCATACTCTGGGCAGCACTGGCTGGAGTCCCTGCGCAGACGAGGGACTTCACAGGGACCACACTGAACAGCTGGAGAAAGAAGAAACATCCATAAAACAAATTTGGATAAGAACTAGAAAACTAGGTAACAGAAACATCAACTCAAGTCCAATCATACATAGAGCTAAATGAATTTACGTTTGGCAGTAGGGCAAGGTAGGACTGTGCAGTTTACTTTCTTGTTATCGAGACATGTGCAGATCTTGCAAGGCTCATTAGCAGGAATCCATGTTTCCATAAGCTGCAAAAAAAAAAGAAAAAAAAAAAAAAAAAAAACAAATAGACTGTCATAAATAAATAAAATATTCCATTCACTGGTATGTTAGCCATGGGAGTGGGTGAGGGAGAGCAACATTTATTTGAAAACCAGAAGACTCTATACAGGATTGGTTGGTTGCTCTGTTAACAATAAGAAACTAAGGAGACACATAATTCTGAAATGACTGTAGTGTACCAGTTTAGCAAAAGATGTAAAGAATGCACGAATGGGATGAGGAATTACTATTGTTTTAAGCATGAAAAATACTCAGATGCCATAAATGCAATTGCAGGCTATTGCAAGTAACAGCAGACTCTCTCAACTACATACCATGATTGGATATTCAGTGGTAATATGGGAAACAACAATATTTTGGGAAATACACAGAAGTGGTTGCTTTCCCAAATAAGGAGTGATTAAACACAGAGAAATAAACAGTGCATATTTTAAACTAAGAATATGTGTGGTGTCATCACTCGATTTACCGGTGGCCTGAGTACTGGAAAAGCACTAAAAAAGCCCCAAATCTGAAACCATCACTGTGGTGGTTACCTAGAGCTAATAAACACATTCAGAAACAGCCAGTAAGGTGTGTCATTATTTAACCACTGTTCCTTCTCACAACAGAGGAGGAATCATTAAAGTCCCAGATGTAATTACCTATAAGGAACTATCCACATTTAACACCCATGTGAATAGGGAGGTACGAGTAAACAGGTCCACAATGGGACAATAATTTGCACAGTCAATCCAGGTTCTGGGAGAGAACATAAGGAACATGTTAAGACAAAGGTAAAAAGGTGTCATGCAGAAAACTTTGGAGTGCAGTTTAAAAATAACAGTCTGCTGAGACCTTCATTAATAAGAAGAAAGGAAGGAAATATCTAAGCATACTGCCATCATAGGAGTCTGAAAAGAGTTTACTTTTGAAGGTTAACAGCATGGCAAGGATAAGACACCAGGCATTCTAGAACAGTCCAACTGGAGATTTAACAAAGCTTAGGAACCAAATCACATAGGGTCGGATTATCTTTAGGAAGTCTATTTTAAGCAAAGAAGGCTTGCATCGATGTACTGTTAGTAAGGAACATCATCTCCAAGCTAGAAAAAACAACTCAGAGCCCTCTGCCAGAGTATTCAACTGCTTCAGGGTTAAAAAGTCTTAAGAAGGCAGCTGGTAGAGAATGCCTATATTTGCAGGTGGTGGCGTGAAGGGTGTGGACATTTCAAGACACAGAGAATCACAACATTCACTCTAACATTTTCATCAGCTTTGATTTTCGCACAAGGTTTCTTCAGCATAGGCAGGAGCCTCTTTCTAACATCAGAAGAAATGACAAGAGAGAGCACAGCGTTAGTACAGCTGTATATGAGCATTGGTACTGAGAATCCCTTAAGCCCAAGCATGATCTGAGGGGATCGGGATGGGGGTAGAAAGGAACAGAGGAATGAACACCAGAGGGAAAGAAGGGGGTTAAGAACATCGTAACCCACCACCAGTTGCACTGCCCGCTGTATTGCGCACATAGCTAATCCTGCGATTGTGGAGATGCAAAACGGCTGCGTGAGCCAATACTCCCCTGCCCTCCACCTCCCCATCTACACAGCAGCTGCATCTAAGCCTTGCCACTGGGGTAACAGACGAGAGGTTTTCAGAGTTAAAACCCTATTAAGGGGTATGTGACAACTCATGAATTTCAGAACCTCTGCAGAAACAAGTAGATATCACTGCAGACGTCATTCCCAAGATGTGTGCTGAGCTTTTCTTCATGAGAGCTTGAAACAATTATTTAAATGGAAAATACACTGCATTGCATGAGGATTCATGGATTTAAAGCACGCAGATCCTAAGCTTTAATCTGCATTTGCAGTAATGATTTCATACAGAATCATAATACAATAACTAGAGTTGTCAGGGTCACTGAGAGTTGCACACAATTGATCTGTGTTTAAGGCAGCGATTAGATACACTGCAAGCTAATTTTTCCTTCAAGATAAATAATAAGATTTTTTTTCCTATTCATTTTATTACAAAAAATACTGAGTTTTTTTTCAATCCTTCCATTTTACCAACTCTATAATCACTTCACAAATCCAATGATACAGTATTTAAACAAAGCTCCAAAACAGAACACAAATTAAAAATCATGACCATATATAGGGAGATATTGCAACCTTAAAATAAATACTAACACAAGCTACATGTGCCCAATCCTTCAGAAAACTCTAACCTTTTGTTTTGAAAAACATCACTGTGATAATGCAGCTGTGGAACAAAAGAAGACACTTTCCGTGTCTTTCCTCTCACTGCCAAAATCAATGGGGTACCCATATCTCAGGAGGGGGCTGAATGCCGTTAGGCTCCTGTACTCTGGTACAGCAGTATGAAACCTCAAAACTGTATTTGGTGGATGCTTTTCCAGTGCTTTTGATGGTACCTGCACGTGGCAGAAATGCACAAGCCATAGCAAAGCAAGACTGCTGTACCCCCATGGGGCTGTTCTGTGTGAGGGCAGGCTGCACCGACAAACATGAGACCCCTGTGCAGCCCTGTCATCAGCAAGACTCTTCCATCGGCAAACCAGTGCCTGCAACACTTCACAGAATCATAGAATGGGTTGAGTTGGAAGGGACTTTCAAAGGTTATCTAGTACACTTGCTTCACTAAGTTAAGTGCATCGCTTGCTGGCACCCTACCGCCTAAAGAAAGGTCTTTCCCCTGTTAGGTTTGATACTTCAGTCATTATGTTAATCAATGCAATTCAGCCACCAATAGTCTTTGTTTCCTTTCAGTTTAACTATAAATGCTTATAACACATTTCTTGCCGAATGAAATGTGAGTCTAAATTTGTCTGTGTAAAATGAAGCTATTCAGAGTTCATACATTCATTTATACTTTTTTAAATCCATCTTTTTACTTTATCCACAGAGACTTCTGTTATTTACAGAAGATCTGTGTTGCAAAAACAATTATGTCTTTGACAGAAGGTTTGGGGAGTGTAAGACCATCCAAAAATCTTGTTAAGAATTTGAAGCCCATAAAATATTGAAATTAAAGTCCCTTCTTAAAATCCCATAACAAAACCTGCAGGTTTAGGAGGACTGGCTGACTTATGTGAAAACTCCCAGAGTTGAGAAGCCGGGGGTGAAGAGGAACAACCCCTATTACTTGGAACAAGAGTCACGGGGAGGAGCACGCACACCCGCTGTGCAATGCTGAAAGGGAAATCAACTGATACTTTCACTGCAGTCTGGCACCCAGCACCTGTAGCTCTTCCCAATCCCATTCTGCCAGGGAAAGGTCTGATTTAGCTGAGGAAAGTAGATTTTGAGGAAAGCTATAATAATTAATTCATAAAAGGAATAATTCTCATTTTTTTTTAAAAAAAAAAAGAATGTAGACTAATAAACTTGACATAAGGTCATCTTGGTCTCACTGCTCCCCACCACCCATTGCAAATATTTCAGCAAGCTTTGCAAAGACAATACATTTTAAGGAAGGGTTCCAGATTTATGATTAAATTGTCAGTGCTGGTAAAAGCCTACTGAATGGAGGTGCTTATCTTGGTAAATGTTGACTTATGCCATCCTTCCTCTCTTTCCCCTAGACCTCCCTTCACACAAATTTGTCATGCATTTCCGGGTCTGTGCACTCCCAGCTGTGAATTTTATATCCATCCCAGCCAATTTCACACTAGGGGAGCTACATGGGGCTGACAGCCGTCCGGTTATGAGGAACTAGCTAGAAAGCAAAGTATCCAAAGGGGAAAATAGTTAAGAGTTATAAGACAGATTCTCTTGCAAAAGTACAAGCCCCAAACACTGACAAAGGTAAGCTGCTAAGTATATAGTTACCTGATGGTGCGTGCCATCTTCACTGACGCATTGTGTGCAGACCTCTTCATTAACACAGCTGTCATTAAAAGTCACCTGTCCGTCTGGACAGAAGCAGCCTTCTGTGGGATAATCCTTGCAGACACTGAGATTGGTACTATTCTCACAGTGCTTTATGCAGGCGCTGTGGCAGTGATCATATGTCAAATATGTGGGACATTTCATTGCTGAGGAAGGCAGAAAAAAAACTCTTTAGATAGAGAGATCTGAAATGCAGATAAATGTTTCCACTTGCACTTTCTTTAGAATTCTGTTCAGCTTGTTAAAAGCCATCATCTGACAAATACGTTTTGTCTTTGCAGCCACTAACATATCAGAAAATATTTTCTTAAAACTAACAAAATCCACAGTGGGAAGTGATTGAAGCCACATTTTCAGACCACATGAAACAGCGAAGAATGACCTACCCTAACAATGATAAAATGGCTTACATGAGCTGAACAACTTGCCTAACTTTTTCAACACTGGGCAAGAGAAATAAGAATTTGGAACCACCTCTACATGTATTAGAGAAGTGTTGGTAACTGTGTGTGGTCAGGAGATAGCCAGAACAGAATAAAAGGTTGAATAAACGGGGGTTTTGATAACTTGGTTGAAGGCAGTGCTCCCAAGCAACTGGAGCTAACAGAACAAAACACTTTGGTACTTTAAAACTGAACTTGACACATTTTTGCATCTTGCTAACTGAACTGCCTTAATAACAGAATTAAAGAAATCAAGGAAAGCTGCATTTTCCTCTAAGCCAACACACAACATTTTATTGATGGGTTCACAACACTGAGCGTATTTTCGTTAAAAGCAAAAAACAAAACTAAGGCTACAGCCATTCAAGAAACCTATGGACACAGCTTCCACACAGCATACTCCCTTAGGTCTACTTTAATTTTTCTACAGCTTCAATTAGGAAAAGTGTTTCTTATTTCCCAGTTGGTGACTGTTGTGAGGTTTTTTTCAGTCCCTTGACAAAAAACACTGAAAGAAAATTAAAGAATGAAGACATGAGCTCCCAACCAAACAAGATTCATCAGCTGAACTGCCTACACACACCCTTTTGGCAACCAAAGGAAACAGCAATGTCTTTAACGTTAACCCCTTTCTGTTTCAAGCCACACTAAGTCCAATTATTTCCAGTGTGCTGGAGTCTGTGGTTGTATGTGTGGATAACCACCATAGTCCAGCAATGCAAAGGAACTTGAAAAGCCACAGGAACTTGATGAGGAGTCCAATTCCACCATGAAATGCTTTGGTTGGACTCTGAAAGCACAAAAAGGTCTATCCAAATAAAATAGGATAAATCACCTGTTTATAAACCTGTACTAGCAGCTACCTAGACTATACTATGTTTTCCAGAAAAAAATCATTTCCAGAAAGAGCTCTGCAAACAAGGGGCCTAGAGTTTGCACTAGTGCTTATTGCCTGTGATGGTCTCTCATCAGCTCTAATGAATGTGTGAAAATACATCCACAGCACTTAAGGTAGTGCATCATTTACTTTTTTATTCCAGTGTTAGTAAATATACTCAGCACACTGGTTTTCATCTTCCTTACCTACCACTAGCCTAAAGCATATCTGATAAGTCCTCTCCACACAAAATTAGATTCATTTATTTTACAGTTTAATGCTGATGTCCATCAGCATAGAACCTGGGGAGCTCTAAAGCAGAATGAGAACCAATGCTAAAGCCTCTAGTATACTTCATATAACGCATCTCCTTCTTCTTCCTCCCCTTAGCCTGACATTAAGGAACCAGGTATGTGAAAAATGCAATGAGGAAGCAAAATGCAATGAAGAGCAATTCATGGACTCCAGTTACACTCCGTCAATGCCCAGAAAATCATCCTAACCTTCCTTTCATCCTGCTGGCACAATGACAACCAGGTGACTATAGAAAGCCACCTCAGGCACATTACTGCCCTTATGGTCCAGAGATGTGGCCAAGTACTACATGACTTACAGGTAACACTGCTTTTTGACCAAAAATTTCTGCCAGAGGTATGGAATGTGATGAGACACGAAGGACCCCCAACAGTCAGCCTCAGAAACAAGTATTTCAGCAAACCACCCTCCTGTCTGGCTATTCTAGTGCTTACCTCAAATGTTTGTTGTTTCTGAATGAAAAGGAAAAGACTGCAGTTCTTGAAAAGGGTAAAATAAGGCTCAAGACAGAGCATCCATGGTTAAGTATTAAATGGATATTTAGGGGAGGGGTGTTTTTCAAACCTGTGGTATACGGAGAAAGGCACATGCCCTTTCAGACAGCAATGCCACTCATTTCTTCTCAGTAGGATAGTTTAGCACAAATTTAGCAGCTAGCTAGCTATCTCCTGAGGTCACATAATGATGGCTTGCCTTTTGCCTCGCTGTACTGCCATGTTCAGCCTATAGGACAGCTAAAACCCCAGTGCCAATGAAGGTGGAGTGAATAATGCACCAGGGCCAATGGCTCATCAGCTGCCAGTCAGCCTCCCCACATTGCTCAGGCAGTTTTCTTAAATCGCCCTTAACAGTCTTTACTCAAATGAATATGTTTAGAAAGGTTTTCCCAATGTTCTTGGAAACAGTGGCAAGGCCGCATTAAACCAACTTATATCAGTGCCGCCATCAAATGGGGAAGCGCCCTCTCCCCCTTAATCTTCTCACCTCAGTTGCTCTTTCCTGCTGTCACTTTTTTCCCTTTTGTAGCTACTTTTCACAGCTCACCAAGCTCCTCATGCAAGGACTAGTGCCACCATAGCAAAAGGAGAATGCATGGCTGGAGGTGAAAAAGTGAGAGAAAAACTGCTGCAGATCAGCTGAAGTCAGTTGTAAAGCCACCCCCATGCTGCTGATTTCCAAGTCATGGTTTAAATCCTTCAGCTGTTATGGTCCTCACCAGCACGCCTTACTTACACAGCAAATGAACAGCAGCAGATAATCTCAGTGTAGCTCCACTACACAAATCCTTCATTAGCAGAATTGGCTTAAAGGTTTCTTGTATCCCATGGCTGCTTCTTTCTCCTCCTGACTATCGTTCTTGCCTCTCTGCCAGATGTCACTGCCCCTTAGCTAAGCAGGCACAGCCTTTTATACATTTGCTTTCTAGCCTGGGCCTGCAAAAAAACCCAATGAAAGACAAAAAAACCCACCAACAACCAGAACAACTCATGAAAAATGTTGTTTTCAAGCAAAATGTTTTTCCAGGAATCCCTGCAGCTGCTGAATGCCACCAGCATCCACCTCAACAAACCACAGCTTTACTGAGCAGTACCAACTAGCAGTTTGTTTTATACACCATACAAGCATCAACTACCAATCTAAATTTAATTCACCTGGAAGCTGGTATTGGTAAGTACCAAGAGGGCATGTCCACATTGCATTTAAATGAGGTTTAAGAGCTGCTGAGAAGCACACATGGAAACATCAGCATATGAAGATTAACAACTGCCACTGCTGCTGCTGTCATTTACCTTCTGAGCAAAATTTGCTGACTGCTACTGTTATTTGAGCTACACAGTTCAAAGCTGACTTTGTCACCTCTACTTGAGCTGACATTTCTTTTGTAACTGCAGAATGAATATATCTCAGTCCATTCATGAGTCACGATATCAACAATCCTATTTCCAGGTGAATAAAGCTTCCCCTTCACACAAAGCTGAATCAGAATATGTGTCGATATTAGTAACACAGTCATGCGTTAGAAATCCCTATGATCTTCACATTAAGATAAAACCCATGCTGTCATTGAAGTTGAAACCCTATTCAGCAGGCATTCACTATAAGGGTGAGCCTGCTCAAGGGGTACATATTCTATGCCTCAGAGCTACATGGCTACCAGTGGAAGCTATAGGCTGCTACAACTTAGGTTTACTAAGTGTGGGGTCAGGGAGGGAGAAAAAGGCAATTGAAATAAATAACCTTATTCACGATGCATTCCCACCTTTAAGTAATGTTTTCTTCCATCCATTGACACAAAGCTGGCGTCTACCAGATTTCACTCAACACATCCACCATTCCGAAAGGGGAAAGAAAACTCAGGCAGTGGATGTGAATGAGCACAGGATGGAGAGCAGGCCCTGTCTTCGTCAGACATTACAGCAGATACTCACTCATCCAGGCAGAGCAGCCAGGAAGGACTTCTACAGCTCAAAATGCCCCAGTACGGCATGTCAAAACCCCAAATCAAATTCTGCAAAAATGACAGGAGTTCACTGAAGTGGGGAGAGTAATGAAAGGTATTCCAGAATGGTGACATTGCTATTCACTATGTAGTGGTAGAGTGATCAAGCTACATTGTCTATTTAGTCATTAATGTAACCTGCATAATATCCTGTAATTTGCAATTTCATTTTGGTAGTTGGACACGTGCACCTAGTTGAAGAAAGAATATGATGCCATTGTTAGGCCATTAACGACTGTTTTATGCAACTCATGTCAAAATGGGCAACTCTTCTTCTATCCTTGTGCACGCTGTGTAACAAGATGGGAATTATGAAAACTGCAGAGAGCTATTAAGGTGACATTCAGCCTTGGACTCTGAAATTTGCAAAGTCTGACTAAAGCATTAAATTTGGAAAATGGCTGGCAATATTCTCCTTCTGTTTTCTAGGATTATACTCCAACCGGACTGTGTTGCTCAAGATTAAATCTGCAAAAGTAACATTTTCTTCCATAACTTGTCTAACCAGATATATAAGACAGTAACTGGAAGTTCAGGCCAAATTCACATTGACATTCTCGACTTCCTATCCCATCCTCCCCTCTGTCTGAGTTTAAAACATGAACAAACCCAAAAGATGTACTGAGTTTTTATGCGATCATGCCTTTAGGAGGCTAGTTCTCCACTGTTTGGGCAGCAAGAGGGAAAAGAAAGCAAGGTAACTAGAACTGATTAAACTGGAGATGCAAGAGACATGAAAAAAAAGATGGGATCTCAAGAAACTATATATGAGGCACTAGCTGGGAAAGAAAACACCTACATACATACACACACACCTTAGATACTTGAATAAACCTGAAACACTGAGTGAATATCTGAATGTCGATCCATCACTGCAGACAGGCTAACAGGACAAATTGTGAAACAAGCCACCTCAAGAGTTACTTACATTTACTTCACTATATTTAACATTTTTGGCACATCTTTAGGTGTGACTCACATTAGGACTGTCAGGAGGAAAAAAAGAGAGGAAAACAAGAAAAAAAAAAAAGGAAGATAGGGTAGAACTTCTTATGTATATAAGAATTTAAGAAGGTAGGTATATAGTGAAAACCAGGTGAATTTAGCACTATCATGCGTGTCCCACTTCTATTAGGCTCAGGGCAATTTGCAAGATTCGCATTCTACTATACTGCTTTATCACAACACAAACTCTTCACCTCCAAAACACAAGCGAAACACAGCTAGAAGGAGAACTGGATTTGCAAAGCAAATTACAGCTGATTTGATCAGCTTAGCTGGCATGTGCTGGCAAGAAAAACACCAGAGAGAATGGCTGGTCCCCTTTTCGCTGCAGGAGAAACTTAAAGTCACACTGGCCCTTCCATCACAGTTCAAAAGATTTAGTCTTCAGTTGGAATGTGGGAATTTGTGAAACTATTACAGGGAAAAGTCTTTTTCTGCATTTTCCGCCATTACCTGCAGCTATGACACTGGCAGGCTGGGAAGCAGTTCCACTAGTCCAAATTATGAGTTTCCCTGTCTGCCTTGTACTGATCCTCCAGTGTCTGCACCAAAACAATGATATCTACAGCTAAAATTCTGCCTGGCAGATTCAGAGCAGATTCTTAGTCCAAACGTGGTCCCATGATTGGCTGCAGTCACATGTCACATGGAAGTGTTTACCTGTGCACAGCTTTCACAGTATTTTTTTTCATTTTATAAAGGTTGTTCCTTTAGCCTTGCATAACTACCTTGCATTTCCTAGTTAGCAGTTTCCCAAGAAATACTTCTTTCCATAACACGCAACTTTGTAAATGACAAACCACTTATCAGATCTGCAATATGACTTGTATGGGAAATTTGATCTGTAACTTCTGCCCATTACACAGCAAGATGGTCACTGTCACCACCATCATAAAATAAGACAGTTTCTGCATCAGTTTTAAGGTAGAGTAAACTGCTTACGACAAATGTCAGGTGTTCTCCAGTTTATGCAGACCCCATTTTCCATACAGATGTGAACGTAGGAAGTTATCATTTCACAGGCTTCATCCTCATAGCAGCTGGTCTCTACGCAGGCCTCATAGAACATGCTTGGGGAGATTAACTTATGGCACTCTGCAAACTGATCAGAGAGCAGAAGGTGGCAGTGGTTCATTGCACGCTCAGAGCATCTGTCTTCTCTCTGGATTTCACAGATCTTCCCTGGTTCTTCCACTGTCCAGTCTTGGATAAATATGTTGCTGTCAGAAGTGACAGAGCCATCATGTAATGTGAGGTCATTGACGTGGTTCTGGTCACACACCCCTAGAAGGGTGAGTAAAAGGAAAAGAAAATCTCTGAATACAGTCAGCAATAAAATAAACCCAGAGAAAACAGGACAGGTTGGGGCCACTCAGTGAATGCCAAGGAGAACAGGAATGAACGGTACTCCTTATAGCTATTATCAGCAGAGGCATAAAAACCCTGGGTCTTGTTTCCCATTTGCTGATTACAGGAGGTACAGGTTATGCCACAGAGGTATAAACTACACAACAGATCATACCATTGAGAATACCATAGAATTAATTCTCCCAGATAGTCGTACACCTCACAAACCTTTTATCTTCACTGCAAGCATAAGTTGCGTCTGCCACATAAATGTATATGTAAGAACCTAATGTTAAACCCATACAAACCAAAACAAAAACAACAAAATCCTTTAAAAGATAGCACGAAGTAAACATGGAAGATATCTCGCCTGTTCTTTCTAAGGTATTACTGGGAGGCAATGAGCTTTGGTGGCCATAGTAGAAAAACCTACATAGATAAGCAATGTGCTAACCATTGAGGATCAGTTCAACCAGAGAGTTCACAGGTTCAGGGCCACAAGAATTACAATAGCATAAATAACAATTGAACCCCAAGTAGGAAGCTGTTAAAATTACTCACCACAAAGCCCTTGTGTTCCTGAAGAAAAGCTCTTTGAATTAAGTTTAAGAATAAATTCATTGTTTCTTGGAGTAAATGTGAGATTATGTCCAAGATGTACAAACTTGATCTCATGCATTATTGCTCCGTAAACAGTGACTTCAAACAAGCTGCTAGAATAGGGGATATGAACCCTTTCACCATTAACAGTCACCTGTTTTCAAAAAGGAAAGATCATCACATAAGTTCTAGGAAGCAGTTAAAAATTAGCCCAGTCTTACAGCTGAAACACATTTTGGCTTCATCAGTATTTAAAGATCCAACTGATTCTGGACATAACAATTCATTTAGCAAACTGAAACTTTCTATTGAGTCTAAAAATGCACAATACTAATTGACCTTCATTCTGGGTATTGTATGAACAACTCTTTCAAAATTTTCCCATATGAGTGCATTCCTTTAGCATCATGTAGTTACAAAGTAGTACCTAATGACATGATTATCAATGAATCTCAGTTAAAGTCAAGGATGTCTATTACCAGGCAGAAGTGGGTGCAGGTGTTTTGGTCCCTTCTATTTTGCTACGTAAGTCAGAAGATACCACCTTTGCAGGCTAGCCAACTCCTATATGTCTGAGAAACCCAGAGATTGAAATATGTGCTGTACTGAATTTGAATACTTCTCTGCCTATAAAACAAAAGTAGTGCATACTAAATTGTTTTTTCTTCTAATGCTGAGGTCCACCTGTAGGAAAGGTAATAACCAACTTCCTAGCTTTTAATTAGCCAGTGATGCACAGATTTGTGAAAAATACACTGCTCTCTCATATACCACATGATGACATTGTGAGAAAGATCTCTGCCAAAAGAGAAGAATCAGAGTGCAGCATGTCCTGTCTACAATCCCTGCCTTTGTAACAGAAGTGTCAGGGACATGTTGCCAAATCCCATGTTTTTGATACTGTCACACCAGCATAATGGGGAGAATGAAAGGAGAAACGTGTCCGGCTCGTTATGTGAATATAGATGATATCATGAAATGAAAATGAGGCGTTTGCTCAGAAACCTGAGTATAGGCTGCTAGGGGAACACAAACCAGATAAAGGGAATAAATTTGTCCTTATAACCTGAATTCTGCAGTATAAGCAGACAATGCACAGATCAATTCATTGTATTTAGCTTACTGCCATGTCACTGAAGAGCTGAACAGATACACCACGATGTTTCACTTCAATGGATTCCATACAGTTCATCTTCGGTGTTGCTCTGCATGGTCCTTCATGGAGAAGAACTTCAACATCATGTTGCATGTCTCGAAACAAGGTATAGGAGCAATTGCCAGTCAGCTTAAAATTCAGCCCATCAAATGTGACAATATGTCGAGAGGAACTTCCTATACAGAAACCTGCAAATCAATGAGGGGGAAAAAAATCCATAGGCATCTGCTTTTGTTCAAATACTATTTCTTCGCAATTGTTATGAGCATGTGGAACCAATTAATGTTGTTACCAATGTATTTAGGATTGAAAAAATTATTACAGATGCACTTTTTATGAGTAGGTATAACTAAGTATCTTTTAAACTTTATAAAATATTTATAATCATTCAACTAAAATCCTTCTAACTTTTTGAAATAACCATATTCAAACTGAAATGTTAGCTTTCAAGGTTTTGGATACTCAAATGTTCTTTTAGCAAATGCTATAACTTGGAACGTTTAAAATTTAGATGTTCAATAGTTCAGGGATCAAAATCTAGCTACCTCTCTTAGGTATTTCAAGCCATGCCTTAAAGAAATAGAGGACATTTTAAATTGAGATTATGCATTATAAAGGCAAGGTTTATATGGAGTTCTGATTTACTTTTAAAAAGTAATCATTTTACTTTAAACGTAAACCAACTCTTCAGAATTACATTGGGATGTACAATCACTCTAAGCTTCTTCAAAGTCAAAGAGATTTGGGCTCAGAACAGGATTTAAATGCTGTGGCCCTTGCAAGTTCTTGGTTTGGAGATTCTACAAGTTTTAGATGTAATAGCACGCATGCTCAGGCTGAAGAAATGCATTCTTTTGTATAGCTAGAACCTTTAAGATATGCTGGAGCTGACCTTTTTGATATTTAATTAAAAATAAACATCTTGACTAATTTGTATGGAAATCATGTGACTATAGTGCATTTTCCATGGAGAGAAAGTAAGGCTCGGTCTCCAAACTGAGGCTAAGGTGTACCAGAAGACTCAGTAGCTGAGCCTACCCCTTGTTTCACCACGAGGTGCTCTTTCCTGTGACAGCTTTGGAGTGATGTCCTGTGCCACACTGCATGGAACCAGGCATCCCAGCCTCCTTTACCCCAGACTGGCACCACTTCATTCTTGTCAGAGCATCTTTCTGGGCACTGAGGTAATCTGGAGGCTCCAGCTTTGGTTTTTTTGTTTGAAATCATCATTCTTCCTCCCTCAAATCTTCCCTTCATATATGTTAGCCCAAACCCTCAAGACTAGAGATGGACCAAGAATATATCACTTGCTTATAGCTTGCTGAGATAAATTTCTGTTTTCCTCCATACATCCTCCTTCCCAGCTTTGGAAATGGAGTGTGATATTGTCTGATTAAACACTGTAGTTATGCTAATGTAAAAAAAAGAAAAACAATAATAATAAGGTTGCAGTGGCCCTGAATTTGCAAATAGATTCCAGGCATCAGTGATACTCTCAAGTTCCTGTCTAACTAACTGGCGTACAGCACCAGTTCCTTCCACTTCAGTCGTCTTTGATCTGTTCAGTGACATTATATTACATTGGGGTGGTGAGACACTGTAACAGGTCAGCCAGAGAAGCTGTGGCTGACCCATCCATCCCAGGCAGTGTTCAAGGCCAGGCTGGACAGGGCTTGAAGCAACCCGGTCCAGTGGAAGGTGTCCCAGCCTGTGGCAGGGGGGTTGGAACTGGATGAGCTTTAATTTCCCTTCCAACTGAAACCATTCTGTGATTCTAAGATGTCTGATAAACATTTCAAGTGATGGGGAGAGAGAGACATACATACAAAGATAGATACTCACATGGACACATCCATCGGCAGCCACAAGTTTCTTCAATCTTAACAGCAGGAAGATTGCTGTGACATACTGGCTTTGGCATCCTTTCACAGTTAATTTGGTGACTCTCCAGAACTGTGTAATCTCCTGGAAAGCATGTCACAGTGTGGCACTGGTCTGGTAATGTCCATTTATCACCAGGCTACATAGGGAGACATGGATATTTAAGAACTGAAAGGAACACAGACAGAGGGGAAAAAAATGCAAAACTTGGTTGCTGCCACAATCCTAGAGCTAGCAAGTAAAGTGACACTGACAGCAGTGCTACTCAAATTAGCCCTGGATAATTAAATAATAGAATGCAGTGTATTAACAACTTCATGAGGATGAGAAAGTTTAAATTAGCAACACTAAGAAATAGACTATGTAATTCCAAGCAAAACATAATAGTCTAGAACAGGAGATGATTTGTTACAGCAGAATGAATTATCTGGTACTTCAACTATTGTTAGCTTAGCCATCCTACAGCATGCATGGATAGCATAGTGAACAAAGAATTCCCTTTAGCTTTTCCTTAAATGTCAAAGCCTTTAGTTTTCATAAGCCACAGCTGGTCATGGCACAGCAGGAATTAACAATATTTGTTCCAAGCTAGAAAGGCGTGGAACACTCTGGTTATTTTATCCACAACTCCAAAACTTTAAAACAGTTCCTCCCTTCCCAAAGGGAAATTGTTCCTTTATTGGATTAATGTTATTAGATATATGTAATGGTTTTGTAAAATTGAAAATAAAATGTAAAAAATATTCTCATTTTCTAAAGGACAGTCTAAATTTTAAGGCACCAAAATTACATACACTACATACTACTAAATGACAGAGAAATAGATGTGGTCACAATCTGGGATATCTCAAGGCTCATAACTACAAAAAGCTGAGCTCTCTGGCCCCAGCCCCACAAAGCTCTGCAAATAGGTTCTATGAATTTCAAAACAGAGCATTCATCCCCAAGTTCTGCATTCCCAAGTATATCCCCAAATACGGGAAGCAGCCATTTCCAGACCTGTCTCTACAGAGGTGAGTCCAGAAACATCAGTAACAAGTGAGACAGTGGTTCTATGAACTGGATAACATTTCTTGATATCCACAAGCAGAAACGAGTGGGGAAGAAAATTGCTATTGGGCAAAGTTATCTCCTATCCTCTCCTTTTCAGCTTGCCTATCATTCCCATGAAAAAGAAGAGCAAAGTGATAAAACACCTTGGTACTTGAAACATAATTCACAGACTACTCTTGGCACTAAGGTACAAACCAAGAACAGCGATGTGGAAGCATTGTTCTGCATCTCTGAGCTATGTGATACCATCAATCTAAAAGAGAAATGCCAGATTTTCAGTCATGAAAACTTACATATTAAATATGAGTTAACTTATTGGACCTGCTTTGTATGTTCCAGGACTTTGAAAAGGCAACTTGTCCTGAAAGTGACTTAATACTTTTCAGATTTGTGAGCCTAAAGGAGGCTGTGAAAAAGTAACATGAGGAGCTTTAAGTATGGAAAAAACATTTAGATAGGAAAAAATTGAATGGTTTTTAATTATAGTTGTCTTGCCTACAACTCAGTAAATGTGGAGCACCTGGAAGGGTACATATACAGCTGTGCAAGTCTGGCAATGGACTCTCTGGCTTCCAAACATATTTAACTGTTTCTTTTTCACGCCTTAACAGGACATCTATTGGAAAACATCTAAGAGCTGGAAAGGAAAAGCAAAGCACAGCACATTAAAGCAAAAATACCAGTTGAAGGATCCAAAAAAAGATGAGAATTCTGCTGCAGAGGAAAACACAGGGACTCAGAAGACAAAGAAAGACTAAATCCCAATTGATGTGAAATCGTAGGAGTAAAAATAGGACAGAAAGAAAAGCAAAAGAAGAGATTTCTAAATTGTGAAGGATAAGTCTGCTGAAACCGATGAGCCTGCCAGCACACCGGAGGAAGCCTCAGACTTCCTCTCTGAGGGAGCTCTGAACCTACAGACCTGAACTTGCACACTAATTCTTCCTCTTATTGTCATCTGCAGGAGGGAGTCACATATCTTAACCACTTTCATCAGCTGGCACTTTTAATTTAGTCTGAATTTTGTTTGTTTGTTTGTTCTCTAAACCAAGTGCTGAACAATACTGGAAAAGTCATGTTATGGAAACTGCTAGTTTAGGAATGTGGGTTTTATCACCATACATAGATTAAAAACACAAATCACTATACAGATCATTTAATGATGAAGTGCTACCATTATAAGATGAGTACCTAAGCTTCTATTATCATCTTTATGCCTGCTTAGAAGCATCAAGACTACTGATGACAATAACTACGTTAAAAAATTAATCATAATCATTCACATTTTGTCAGCTGGCAAGTACAAATATTTAAACAGTGGTTCTTTACATGGCCTGTACTTAGCACTCTTGGAACTTCTTGCAGTTGGATATGACAAGTACTAAAAACTTACATGGAATCAAAGAATGACTGAACAAATTTATGGAGAAGAAAATTATTGAACACTATCAAACAAAAAAGCCATCACCCCATAGCTAAGAGTGCCCCTAAGTCAAATTGTTCAAAACTAAGACAGTTCAGGGAATTTTCATATATACTTACTCACATTTTCCACAATTTCTATTTTTGGCCACATAATACAGGGGATTGGATGGATTTTTTGGCCTGACCTAGCACATTTGATCTTCTGTCTTTCTGCTACTAAAACTGACCTTAGGAATGACTCTTCCTTCAATAGTCATTTACAGGGTAGAGGTAATTAAAAAAAGAAAAATAAATTTAAAAAATGTAACAAATCATATTACTCACAATGCTGATAGGATTTAAGCTGAGATTTTTGATCTTGAGAACTCTGGTTTCCTTGCAAACTGCAAGAGGTCAGTTCCCACAATCTCCAGGTGCATGACAGACATCCCACTTGGGGAACTGAGCCTCCTGAAGTAACTCCCTGAGTAATGCCTGAAATATTATGGATCCAACGTAAGAGCCTCTGTTTTCTGAATTAGGAAAGAGCCTTGATTTTTCGTCCCTGTGGATTTGTGGACTATGCTGGAACAGGGTAACAGGCCAACTATGGTACATTATTGCCAGAAAGGTAATTCTAACACTGTCAGAGTGTAGGGCTGAACACCAGAGGCAGAACACTTCCACAGTGTTCTATAGGTACCAGGGGATGCCAAACAGCCTGCTATAAAAAGCAATGGCTGCCATATTTGCAGTGCCTTCTAAAACCCTTTTTCTTCCTGGTTGACAGAAAAAGTAACACAAAATCCCTCTAAAGGTTGCCATTTGAAGGTGTGGTTCCTTTTTATATGCACTGGAGATTGGCCTCTTTTCTTCCAAAACCATTTTGATCAGAAAGGAAACTGCGTTTTAAGTTTATCACCAAACAAAATTAAACCTGACATCTGTGAAATTCAAGTTTAGCCTTCCCAGCGCTTTGTCTGCGTGTACCTGTGTCTGCTTCTAGGAGCCCAGAGGCCTGGATACATGCAGTTCAAATCAATAAAAGATAGAAATCTTTCTCTTTTTTTTTTTTCTTTTGTTTTAAATAAGAAAGTTTCTCAAGTTTAGTTTTCAAGGTTCAAGTTATCAGTTTTTTCTTAAATAGGCTGTCAACCTCAAAGGCACCAGGTTATACGTAGTGGCTGACCTAGCTAAAACCTCTCTGTTTTCTGACCAGCTGACCAAGGCCAACCATGTAAGGCAGCTTTGATATATTTCCTGTGTCTAGACAAGTCATAAGCATTTCCTTATTAGCCACATCCTTCCTTACAGTCATGTCTTCACAAGGGAAAAATCAAAGGAATATTTTGATGTACTGGAAATTCAAGACAAATCCTAGGTTGAACTCATAACTGACCTCTACTAGAAAACATGTAAGAACATTATGCTAATATTTTTATATGCACGAAGTGTCATACATGCTCAAAAACCTTGGCATTTCACCTGAGATGAAGGAAGTGAACTATTTATAACATCTACATCATTCCTTTCTTAGAGTGGATTGTGTTTGAGAGATTAGATAGTTTTACTAACATTTCTGAGCATCTTCTCAGTATTAGTAAAAGTTTTTCTGTAAATGAACACTAAGAACTTGGATTTCATTACTCAAGATTTGGTTTTCCCTGGAGAGATGACTATCACACAATAATTACCTCCCTATAAAATTTTTAAAGGACAAGGTACTTGTATTTTTAGCAGAAGGAAAGGACCTGGAAAATTATGTTTCCTCCCCATATACATGCACCTTTATTTTGGCCATATCTAGCTTTCCCAGAAGTTCTTTAATCAGTAGATGGAAATTTATTTTTCTTTGTCAGGAAACAGACACACTGACATGAGTTTTGGCTCTGCACTGCCAATAGTATTCCAATGAGCTGCAAGATCAGGTGTCATCAGAGGAAGCCTCCTTTGTGTGCAAAGTTATCCCACCAGTTCAAAAGCCAAAGTTCTCCCCTCCAAAAGAATTCTTACTATTTTACAACACTTCTCCTTTCAGACGACCTATGGAGGTATTTGTAGTCCTGCTTCATTTTGTAACTTGAAAACCAGATGGATGAGACCAAGGCAATGTACTTACTTTCTTTTTGTTTCCATCCTCGTCTATACATTCTCTGACAGGGTCTGAAAGAAAAACATACATTTTTAGCTATCTCACTCCCTTATCCAGCCTTACAGATTGATTACTTAAATATATGACTTAGGCTGTAAGAAGGGAGTTTTTTGTGTTAGAATGTGAGAATCCCTACCTGAAGACTGCAGGCATTTGCCCAAAGCGTACAAGAGTAAGTCAAAGAACACACAAATTTGTTACTGATAGCATTACCTGACTTCTGCACTGAGGTTGGTCCCAAAATACCCTGTGAGCAATAGCTATGCTGTCATTCTACAGCCTTCTTTATACTGCTATACAGCTCGTCTCAGGTGGTTCTTAAAAGGAGATCACGGCTTTAACTTTGAGGCAGGGTCCAGCCTTACTTCTTCTCATGAATTAAGAATATTTCCAGTAATTAGCAGGTAATGAGAATTTATGTACCCATGCACACACACATTTATTAAATGCAGAAACACAAATACAGCAAGTAACCCCAAGATAAGATTTGTCAGCAACTAGCATAATTATGAAAATAGATGCAAGAAGAATACTTAAATTCAGTTTCCTTCCATTCAGGCACTACTGTAATGGACATTTTTTTAAATAATCAGCTAGATTGTCCACTGAATTGCAGTTTCTATGTTTATGTGCTCTCATAAATACCTAAAGATGCAAGGAAAATAATTTCATATAAGTACAATGGCATGACAATGAGTCCAGGAAACTAAACCACTGACTAGCAAACTCTTTATATAATACTATATTATTCCAGCATACAGACACTATATGCTCTGTCTTGTCCAAGACAAGTGATGAATTTTGAAAGCATTTAGGAAATCTTTTAAACCTTTAGAATAGTATTATTTTTGGTACACTTCCATACATAAAGTAAGACTCCCTCCGCACAAGAAATCCAACTGTATGAGTCTGGAGGGGAAAATTATACTTTACAGATTGTAAAAGACTTATATAAAACAAACACACAACAACAAAAAAAACTTTAAAAAAAAGAGAAAAATGGAGAAAAAAGAAGACAGTTTCATCACTCATAACAAAGGCTTTACCATCAGCAAAAGGAAAATTAATTTTTTTCGGATTTAGATGTCTAATATAAGATACTTAGCATTCAAGTTTCTGAGAGCATGCTTTGTGCTGTTGGAAAAGCTTTCACAAGTATGCAAAGCTTTATCTCTAGTACTGACAGGTTATAGCACAGATTGCAATAAGTAACTAGTTTTAAATTCCTGCTCCCCTTCCTATATCTTGGATCAATGTAATTTATGGCAAGAAAATCACGTATTTCACAGTGTGAAGAGAGGAAGTGCATCTTTTTAAGCTTATTCTGAAAAGAAAAGAAAGAAAATGGCAGCTGCTTAAATCTAGAAAATGGCAGCTGTTTGATGCTCTGGAGAGATTTTAAAATGCCAGAAGTGATCCCAGTGGAGACTGATCGGATATCTATAAGCTGGACAGTGCACACTCTGCAACTTCCTCATTCTTAGTGGTACTTGGCTCTGAAAAAAAGTCCATTTATTTTAATGGAGACGTAACTAAGTCCTAGTAAAGCTGGTGAAAACGTGTGCAATGACTAACACAATGAGACAGTGGTTTGCAGAGAGGACACATAGATGCTATTGTAATAGAAATAACAGCAAAAATATGAGTAATAAATAGCTATATACACACAAACCAAGGGTGCAAAATGAGTAAAATACTGTCCAGAGTTGGAGCAAGTTTCCTTAGATGGGGAGCACTGCTACCTATAAATAAATGAGGTTTTGTTTAAAATACTTTACACCTTTTTGTCCAGTATTTCTTTTCCTCGAAAAGTAAATGCTTTTTTATGCTTTTTTTAAATTACACTTTGGCAGAATTCTCTCTGAATATACACAAATACGTAATTTGAAATCCTTATTCACTATTAATTTGTGATATATCTGAAGCATGCTCTCATTCATTCTTGACAGCTTGAGCTTTCCTAGTGTCCTTCAGTTAATGACCAGCCCTGATTATTAAGATGATAGCTTAAAAGTTCATGTCTAAGCAATTTTTAAAATCTTGCTGAAAGTTGTTTGATTTTAATATCAGTTGGCTACATGCTGAAAGGACTCAGATTTTGTCTTACACCTAAGCAACGGTGGCAGTCTAGGTTAGCATTTGTGATGACAGTTGGTGAAACACTAACGAAGGAGCATTGGGCTGACTTCTTCAACCAAGAAAAATCGCTCTGGTTTTGGCATTCTAGTTTCTGGGTTTCATTTATGAGGTTACAACTATATTGGACTTACCCATGCACACTTTTTTGATAAATTCACTGTTCAATGTGATCATAGTGGACAAGTCTTCAAAGTTCTGAAGCTTCATGATTCGGTTAACAGCAGATGGCCCAGTCAAAGTCCTTAGTTGCTCTTCATCATATCTGTTCCCAACTCCAATTGGAAACAGCGATACTCCTAGGAAAGGAGAATAGCAGTCTTTAAGTGGGAAATGCACAGGACATTGTGCAAATACAACAGGTCTTTGTTGTATTTTTTCAATATCTTAAAAAAAAAAAAAAAAAAAAGAAAAAAGAACTGGGAAAAAGAGTTAATTTGCATTTACCTCTTGCATCATTCCCTCCACATAGGCTAAAAGCAGTTAAGGGCTGAAATGATGCTCTAATCACAGTGTTAGCTACAATGAGCTCTATTTTTCCGAAGTGCAAGATCATCTGCAGACTTAACAACAACATCAATAATTCTGTGATTCTATGATTGTGTGATCTTCACATTTTTCCAATGTGGTGCTTTCTTTTTTCCAGTTACATGGCAATTGGACTATTTTCAAAATATTTTGCTAAAAAATAACAGTTCCTAGTTGTCATTTAGTCCATGACTTACTCAATAGCTCCCAAAGCAGCCTATAAGAGAAGTCCATATTCCTCTGCTGTGAACACCTGAGGAAACTCAGGTACAGAGGCTACAGTCAGAAAGCTTGAAAAAACATCATGAAGCACACATTAATAGAAAAAGCATATTTCTGCATAGATCAGTGCAGAATCTGATCAAGTCATCTCTATTTAGTATTACTACAGTGAACTTTTCAAGTTTCACTGTTCTGCAACAGTATTGAATTTATATTAGATTATATCATCCCTGTCTATCCACAGGACCTTGGAAAATGAGAACTCACTAGTATACGTGAAGCCTATGGAAGCTGTTCAGCTTATATTGCAGACTAGTCTTGAATTTAATAGTAACTCAAAATCATCTTCATCAGGCACATTTTGTTCAGGGCAATTTCTTACCAAAACATTACGCACAGTAAGTACTGAATTTACAGGACCATGCCAGCACCTTAATTTCACATCCTTTGTTCTAGTGTATTACTTAAAAAGCAATAACTCTGCTTAAAAATAGTGACAGTGAAATGAGATTTACTGTTCATTCTTGCAGAAAGTGCAGCAGCCTCCACAGTGTCTTCTGATCTCCCCGACACGATGACTATTGCAACCTTTGATGCACTGGGTCTCCCCCCATGGGATTCTGACATTGCATTCTGAACTACAAAATCAATGGCTTTTCCTGCGAATGAAGAGATGAGACATATAATAGAAAACTCATAGGGGGCTATAAAAATAGATATTAATTTGTCTTAGCAAGTTATACAGCACTGGAAAATACTTGTTCTTGAGGGATTTTTAATGCTTGCTTTATTCCTGCTATATAAAAAATAGCTATTAAGAACCTGCTAGTATTATAATATAGCCCAACATAGGAGGACCATCCTTAGCTCTCTAATCTCTGAAGTAATGGGAATTTTACTACCCTTCCTTATCCATGAGGATAAAGTTATTCTCCTCACTTTACTGATTACCTTTTCCGGAACTATTGCCATTGCATACACAAAAGGGAAGACATAGTACAATACTTATTTCCCAATTGCAAAGCAACAGTGACATCCAGTGGCTATCTGACCTACAACTTACACTACCCTGAACTGAACACACAAGCATACAGAGATCTACTCCTTCCCTAATTTGGTCAATTTTATCTATGGTTGTGAAAAGCATTGCCTTCCTACTACCAGCAACCTCTCTGAAATGTAGACTCAGACTAACCCACAATTGTCAGACTAACCCATAAAGTAACAGGGCAATCCATATTAAAAACAGAGCAAAGAAAAAAATACAACCCCACCAAACAAGCAACCAAGCAAAACCCACCAAACCCTACAAAACACATGAAGAAATTCTACCTTAGTTAGCAAGTCATCAACTGGCTTAAATGAGTAGCAGCTGCTCTTTCATTTAATATCTGTGAACACTCAGGCAAGTTTTTGTTCAAACTCATGACCTCAGCAAGACAGCACTTTGCTAGTATTTGTATTTAGATATGTATTTGCACAAATATTTATATTAGGAATTGTGATATGCAGCTTTCTTAAAAGCTCTTTTGGGCTTGCAAGTTATCAGGAAGTAGAAAAGATACCGCGTGAGTGATGTGACATGCAGGGCAAACAGTGAGCAGTGAATAAGACATACTTAAAAGACTATTTCCTCTGAGTAATCTGCAATAACCATGGAGCAGAAATATGTTTGCCTGAGGAATTTACTGAACAATTTTAAATAGCAAACATTTGTAAAAGACTGGAAGTCATATCATAGGAAATTCACCAACACACCCCCAAAATACCTTAGCACACCTGAACACTTCATGTCTTCTTGCATCATGTCATCCACCCCCTTTCACTGGTAGATGCAAAAAGCTCCTTTTTCCAAGCTGTTACAAGCACAGACAACCTCTAGGAAGCTCTCTCAGCACACTGACTATAATAACGTGGCAACAGAAACTGGATATTCTAGAAGGCTTTCAGGAAAATAATCAGGGGTTCAGGAAGAATTTACCCCTTGGAAGAATCTATCCTAGAACAGGTATCTAGAAAAAGTCCTGATGTTTCCTTTGCACAGTACTGGTTTGGAGGTGACGTTTTCTTCTTAAATATTGTTGATTTCTCCAATCTTTCCTGTTGTCTCACACACCTTATGCTCCCTAACTGCTTCTTAACCTGCCTCCCACCTTATCCAGCCACCTCTTCTTCTCCATTAGACCATTATCACTATTTCAACCCCAGAGCCTTAGCCCCATTTTCATGTGTCATCTCTCCACACAGATGCCCCCAACTAAACAGAAGAGCTGTGATCCACCAGGAACTGCAGCTAGGCCCTGTGACATCTAACAGAGGATCCACATCAATTTCTCCTCCTGTAAGTTTCTATACAGCAAGTCCAGGTTGGATGGGGCTTTGAGCAGCCTGGTCTTGCGGAAGGTGTCCCTGCCTGTTGCAGGGGGGTTTGGAACTAGATGATCTTTAAGGTCCCTTCCAGGCCAAACCATTCTATGATTCTATCATTATCTCTACTAGCAATCTCCTGTCTAGAGAGGGCTGTATATTTTTGCAAACACTAATTTTTTAAATGGAAAGAGGTAAGTTTGTTTAAATCACAATGCTTTTTGGAAATGTAAATTCTGATTTATAAGAAAAAAATATAAATGTCAACAGAAAGCTTTCAACAGTGCTTAAGAACAAAATGGGATGTTTCTCTTCTGTTTCTTGCAATGGTTATCTTTTATTTAGTTTTTTCAATGTGTAGATTAATTTCATTCCTATAACTTGATTTTCCTTTCCACTCTAATTCTGAATTATGTTTTATATACAAAATGAAAACACTTCAGAGCTTCTGTTCAGTGAAAACCTTGACATTTTGAATGTTTTCATACTTGCAACAAAACATATTTTAAAACATCATTATTAATTGGGCAATGGAGATTGCATTTCACAAACTATTCCTCACCAGAAAAATTATCTCCAGGTATTTAACTCGTGTTCAATACAGCTGTCTCACAGTCATTGCTAGAAATGTTTTTGCTGTTCAATAGTTACTCTATATGTCTGCAGAGGTAGATGTTAGATGAAGAATGGCACCTTAGCTATAAATAACTAGGAGATAAAACAAATTTCAGAAAATTAATATGACCATATTCCAGTCCCTGAAATTTTTCCAGGATGTTCACTGTGCCAAAAAATTGATTCATTTCCCTTTTGTGCTATAATGAATTACTAAAAAAGTATTTCAAGTTTTAAATTTCAAATATTTTAGGTTAAACTTTTTCACAGAAGGAATTACAAATAATTTTTCTTTTTTTTATTTGTGAAAAGTACTTCTATACTTGTCAGGTTTTAAAGACACTTTGATTTTTTTGTGGTTGGTGTGCTCACCAGCTTCTCCAGATCCATTTTTCTTTCCCGCATTAATTCTGAAAACTTTCAGAAACTTGCACAGAAACCTGTAAACTGGAAAATCCATTATTTTTATAATTTCTAGTAAAGAAATGAAGTTCCATTGTAATAGAACCAGGGACTTTTTCAAAGTAAAAAAAAAAAAAAAAAAACACTCATTTTAACGTGTGGAAAATTTGGTTTAGGGTACTAAAAACTCTTTGGATGCCTCCCCTTATTTTCAAGCCAGAGAGAAAAGAGCCAGGTGTCTGAAGACAGGATCAAGTGAAAACTTTTGTCCTGCTAGAGGGATTGAGAAAGTCACCATCCCAAGCTGGAAGATGTCTCTTCTCACCTGTTTGCCTCTACATCCCACCAGGGAGAGAAATACCAAACTACTCAGAAGTCGTAAGAAAAAAATATATGGACTGTTAGCAAAGTGACCAAAGTGAACTGAAACATAACAGTCATCTGCCATTTTCATACCAACCAAGGCAATTTAAAATGTCTACACTATAATAAATATCACCAAGCATAAGGCTACATAAGACCAAAAAGAGAGTGCACAGCATCTTGGACATAATTAAACTAGCTTTAAAATTACCAGCTCTGAGCCACACAGGCTGAAGCCTTTAAGAGACCACCTTGTGCCTTTTACACCCCTCTAGCAGCTGACATCTGGGCCAATGCTGCTGCTGGCTTCACTCCAGCTTGCTCTGACCTATCTATATACATTGCAAACACATCTCTGGCTGCGTTACTGCCATAGCAAGCTGCTGGCAGAAGGAAGGGTCCCCTCCTGCAGGAACCAAAGTGTCTTGTTTTCAGCCATTCTGGCACTTCCCTTAGCTCACTGAAGGCTGAATGCACATCCCTTCCCACAGAAAGAAGGCAGAGCAAGTGTGCAGCACTGAGGTGTAAGGAGGCTGCGGCTGGGCCCTTCTGCAGTAGCTAGCTCTTAAATCTGTTTAGCTGTATGGGACCACACCACCAGCTATTCATTTCAGTGATGGACCCTAGAGAAAATCAAAATGCTAATAGAAAAATACCCTAAATCCTGCTCCATAAAATAACAAAACAATTATTTTTTGTCTAAAGAAAATCTGACAGTGGCCAAAACACGTTTTGCTAGCATCGACAAGGGGTATCATATAGCCCCAGTGAAGTGAATGGGAGGTCTGCCACAGGCTTTATGGGTTACATGTCCAAGGATTTTCTTTTTGTGCGCTTGTTAACTGAGGTGCAGACTAGCAGCCAACATGTTCCCACGTACTGAACACAGGAGTAAATTATGTAAGTCTCATGTGTTATTGTTACAAAAGGTTTCTGTTTCTTGCATATACAATGCGCTATCAAAAAAAGAAAAAAGCAAAAAATGGGCTTCGGAAGCAGAACGATTTCTATACTCATACGTACTTAAGGCATTAGACATACAACCCATGAGAAATCAAGACAGAAATCTCAAAGCCGAGATCCTTCACTGCATACAGGAGAATAACAGAGCTGAGAGCAGCGCGACACAAGATAAAAGTCTGCTCCCAAAGGCAGTGGATGTGATGGGGAATGCGTGTCTGGTCTCCTGCCCTGATCTCCTGCCCCCTCTTCTCCTACTGCTTGCTAACATGTCACAGTTATGCTGGCTCCTGGCAGGTATAACAGCCACAATTTCACACATGTGCACACACACACCTCCCAAATTTTAACATCTAAACATTTATCTGGGTAACTGAACAAACTGGCCTAGCTTGCAGGAGTACCGAGCCCCCAGCAGCCTTTCAGCTCAATCAGTAGAGCTGTTGGTCACTTGGCATGTCCAGGGAAAAAATACAAATAAATAAGAAAAAACAAAAAAAACATTGATCTATATTGGCTGCTTTAGAAAAGGCAAGTCTGTCATTCCAAAGGATGCTACCACAGCACATCACCTGCTCCCCAGCCTTCAATACTTTTAGTACTAGTGTAGTCAGGAATGTACCTTCCAATGCTGATACACTCCTGACTACACTATGGAGTACAAAACAGAAGTCTGTTTTGAGTATCATTAAAGAAAAAA
Source organism: Psilopsiagon aurifrons (assembly GCA_025447955.1). Taxonomy (NCBI): domain Eukaryota; kingdom Metazoa; phylum Chordata; class Aves; order Psittaciformes; family Psittacidae; genus Psilopsiagon; species Psilopsiagon aurifrons. The sequence continues at coordinate 5,993 of JAOEHY010006397.1, read as the reverse complement.
CAATGGAAGATATCCTACAAAAATTAGGGGCTTGGGGGGCATAGAAAGGGATGACATTACTGCACAGTCTTCTCCTGTCAGCTAAGGATATGGACTTGTGATGCTGAACTTCTGACAGTCAGAAAAGCCTTTGCAAGAAACTTATCCTGGTTGCCTTGAACAAGATTATTTAATAAGGGCTAATTAGCTGAATAATTACTATTTTTTTTTTTAAATCACCTGATGCATATTCAAGCCAAACTCACATTCTGTAGTAAAATTTCAGAACGGTCCGTGTAAGAGGTTCATGCAAGGACTGAAAGCTGATTAAATAGACATAAACAAGCTTTAAGGACAAAAGACAACCTGTTGAGTAGGGTTGGAGGTGTTTAGTGGCAGCCTACAGGGAATTACACTATATTTGGCCTTATTGAATAATTTCATTAATGATTTTGATTAAGGAGGGAAAATGTGTAAAAAGACACACTAATCCAAGCCACAGATATTAGATTGGAATCAATTATAAACACCATGAATAAACTGAAAGAGCACAAAGCGCCCTAGAAGTGTTTGAAATACATCCAAGAAATTAAAATAAAAAAAGATTTACCCCAAGATAAGCCAATCTGAGGGAACATAAATGAACACAGAGACATTACATGATTTGGTGAGTGCCTCAGGTAAAGCAGAAACTTCCTAAAAGCAGTCTTTGCAATTATTTTCTTTAATTTTGTCTGAAATGAGGAACAAAACATAAAGCCCCTGTGAGGGTCTGTGGAGTTGTGACAGACAGGGGACTCCGGTTAGATGGAGGTTCCTGCTGGGAACTTGTGAATCAGTGTCTTAAGCGGCCTCAGTGGTTTCACTAACACTTCTGCAACATCTTGACCAAAAAAGAAAAAAGACACAATAGGTCTTAATCACCCACAAGTATTAAAAGCTGCCTGGGAAAGAAGCAAAATGATTCCTCAGCACTTGAGCAGTACAGAAAAAGCCAAAGCTATCTGGACTGTTGATAGTCCAGACAGCATCTATTTATCCAAGGATTTGTCTAATCAGGAACAACCCTCCATGCTGATAATATAGTAGCTGGTTTTTACATCTCATTTTGACTTGAACTTGACATTTTGACTTAGTATTGACTTGACATTGAATTGGGTTTTTTGAACTGAAAATAGCAGATTAATTTTGAAACAAATTAGCTATTGCAAACTGATTCCACAGATCAATGCTTTAAACAGCCAATTCTTAGCACATTAATAGTCTGGTATTCACATGTGCCAATTAACAGAATAGCTAAAGTCTTCATGAGCAGCACAGATCTGTCAGTACAACAGCCTACAAGCACTGAAAGGAGCAGGCTACAATGTCACAAACCGCCTCCCCTGCTTTTCTGACTTTGCAGCTCACAAATCCTGCATTTCTCTTACTACAACCAAAACCATATTCAACTGAACACACAAGCAAGCAAACAAAACCACCTTGAAGAAGGGAAGAGACTAGTAGGCACTCAAAGCTGGCTTCAGAAAGAAGCTGGCACAACCAATTCAGAAACAGTAGTGGGAAAGCAAGTGAGGCAGTCCTGGTTTTCAGTGGATGGGAGGGAAAAGGTTCTGTGGAGACCTTATAGCAGCCTCCCAGTAACTAAAGAGGGCCTGCAAGAATGTAGGAGAGGAACTTGCTACAAGGGCATGTAGTTGTAGGACAAGGTGTAATGGTTTTAAACTGAAAGAGAGGAGGTTTAGATTAGATATAAGGAAGAAATTCTTCACTATGAGGAACAGGCTGCCCAGAGAAGCTGTGACTGCCCCATCCCTGGCAGTGTTTTTGAACAATGATTTATTTATTCTGCAACAGGGATTGCTCAGCATGGTCCCCATGACTCTCCTGAATACCCATGAATGCTGAACAGAGGCATGTTTATGTGATTCTCAATTCTTTTGCATGAATTCTCTCAATTCTCTTTAGATGGATGAAGGCTTATGTAGTCAACCTCTTGTTTGCAGTTATTTTTTGTTTGTTTGTTTTCTGTTTCCCAGTTATTGCTTTGGTAAAGACACACACAGTTTCATGATGTCTAAATATTCCCAGGGCTTCTTCTCTATAGGTCACCTGAGCCATAATTTGCCTGATAGAATTTTATTGCATAAGCATGGAAAGCTTTGTGGTGTAAGCTGCTTTTTTGTTCTGCCTATGCCCTACAATAGTCTAGTTTTTCATTATTTCTTACTAATAAAATGTATCTCTCTCCTGGAGTTTCCTTATGGTTAAATGAAATAGAACATTTATACAGTAAGCCTTTTGCAGCACTGGCAACAGTGCCTACATTAGCTCTCTGCACATAGAGTATTTTTGCCCAAAATAAGATGACTTGGATCAGCAAAGATTGAATAAGAATTACACAGGATTGCGTTTCTACCATAGGGAAACTAATGCAAATGAGAAGAGACAGTACAGATCTGATAGTAACAATATTTTTGATAGGTAAATCCTGATAAAGTCCTCCATAGGCTAGAAAAGATTTCCAAAGCTACTTAGGGAACTGCAAAATCCAGACTGAGCCATCTACACTTTTTAAGCAGCCTCTGCATTTCCAGAAGCCAGAGCACAGACAGAAACACATGAATGACCATGTGTTTCACATGCATGCTGAGTCTCCTACACAGTCAGTTGAATTCACACACATTACAAGGTACAGGACAGGACCACAGTGACTTATTTTCATTACTTCATTTGGGAGGAACTACTTCTACTCTATTCCATTTTGGTTCATTATATCACATCCCTCATTGTGGTCTCTGAGCATTTTCCAATGAGACATAAACAAATCACTAACGAGTATGTCATGTGGCCGCCTCTCCCATTTCATTTCCCAAAGGCCATGTTTTCTCTGTTTATCCTGTAGTTCAGTGTAGCTTACTATACACATTAAATGGAAGGCTTCATGAAACTTATCTATTTGTACGTAACAATTTATCCCACAACGAGCCTATAGAAGTCTCATCAGCCATCTGGTATTTTTATTTCTCCAGGCTGAGAAAGCAATCATGGCTAATCCTCCTGCGAACTATGGAAGTCAGGTTTTATTTCTCACTTTTCTGTACCAATAACTCTTTACAGTCTGAAGTAGGCCAAAGACCCTAAAAATCTGTGTACTCCTCAACTCTTATAGGACCCTAATGCTAGGTGGCTGCCAGAGCATATGCAGTTCCAGTCCAGAAGAACAAAATTCTCAGGGTATCTGGTGAAAGATCAGATATGCTGTAGGAGAATAATTCTTTGCTGAACCCTACAACTGATACATGTGTCTGTACAGAATTTACACAGAACCAGTGGGAATTCTGTATTATGCTTTAGCACATGAAAATTGAAGTGGACATGTTTTTCCGGATGCAGTTGTCTGGAACAAAAGATGATGTTTCACAAGTAGCTTTTCAGCTAAGGTGCTGCCTTAGGTGATCTTTGTTCCCTGGCACCATTCCTAACCTTGTGCCAGCCCAAGTCCTTGTGGGACCAGCACAGCAACTTGGGTGAGGAAACTGAACCACCCAGAATATGACTCCTGTTTTGCTAAGTTATTTTTCAACCAGATGGGTTACAGTGGCTCAAAACAGAGTAACAAACACCTGACAGTAGCAGCTACTGAAGTCAGAATAAGCAGTTGCGCTGTTAAATGTCTAATTAACTAATTGCTGGTGAAAGGTTAATGATCAAAATCTTCACTTCTTAATTATGTCTTGATCGCTTAAAAGATAATGCAAAACCTGATAACTACTTCAAGGCTAAAAAGAAACTGGTCATCTTCTTTCTAAAGTACATTAAGATGAAGCCTAATTCAAGTAACCTACAGATACAGTTTAATAAGAGTAAATCAAAACTTATGATACCATTTCTTTGTAAATATATGACTGAACTAAAAAAAACCCACCTGAGTCCTACTACAGAACACTACCACTATGTCATCCCCAGAGACATTCGAAGCCAGGTTGGATGTAGTTCTGGGCAACCTGATGTAGTAGAAGATGTCCCTGACCATTGTAGGGTGTTAGACTAGATGACCTTTGAAGGTCCCTTCCAACCCAAACCATTTAATGATTCTTTGATTCTAGGAGCAGCACTGACATAAACTGGTGACTGGGGGCAGGCTATATTTAGTATTTCCGTGATTTGTTTGGGGTTCTTTTTTTCCCTCTTGTTTAAACATCAACATCCAAATAATCACTCACCTAGTCTGGTGGGACCTTGCTCCCTTTGTTGAATTGATTGCACCATTTCTACAAGCTTTCTAGTCTCTTGAGGCACATTCCATGAAATTTCTAGATTATTTTCCCTGGCATACTGGAGAACTGACACATGAATTGAAGCATTGCCTGAAACAGAAAGCAAGAAATACACATTTTAAGCGGTACATATGAATGTTTTAAAATAAATAAAAAGGATACACTATGGTTGTGTTTTACATTAAGCACAACTAGATAGCGATTTTCCATCAGAGTGTGAAAGCTGCAGTTTCAATCAGAAGATCAAAACTATTTCCAGGTGAAAAAAATATGCAATACTGCTGGAAACAGTTTGCTTTTCTGTCAGAAATTAGCATGCGGTATTTTACCTCAGATCAATTTGACCATGACTGAAGAATTTCAATTTATCAAGCACCAGATATTATTCCTTTTCCATTTTAAAATTGTCTGAACAACATTTTTTTCTTATGTGCACATTGTTTTACAAGAGCAGTAGTTTGATGCCCCATTTGTCTGATGGGCCAAGCTCCCCAGATGACTACATTTCATGCAAATTTCCCTCTGCTGTATGACCTAACTAAAGGTGTATATCCCATCGGTACATACTCTGTAAGCAAGTCTAGCACTCCCAAAAAGTGCCTGTCATCCAACACAAGTCAAGAAATAAATCTCAAAAAGTCATTTCTAGCACCCTGCATTAGCCAAAAAGGGCTGGTCAGAACCAGAAATACAAGTTCTAAAAACTAAAACCTTGCAGTGGGACCAACCCTGAACAAAAAGCCTTCTGAAATATTCATTTTAACCTGAACCAGAACTGAACTTGCACTATTACTCTCATTTGTGTCAAATCTAATCCAGAAGTGAGCCAAAATCAACCACATATTTTTGCTTTTCTGCCACACGAAATGGTTCAGCTAAATCTCCGTGCTGTGACCAGGACCTCTTTGCCTGTTTGGCACACACACTTGTTATTTCCAGTGCAGTATAAATGGAAGCGCTTGTATGAGCTGCTGTCTGAGCTATTTCTTATCACACAATTTCCCAAATTAGATATCAAACCTCTATTCACCTGAACCAGAACAGCTTGATTTAGTAGGAAACTGAACTGTATCTGAACCAAAAGCATTACCAGCCTGATCTCCCCAATAAAAACTTAATTTTTTTTTTTTGAATGAGTCATTTAAAAATAAAGAATTAAGAAAACTGATACTGAGAAGCTGTTTTGTTCTGTATAAGCAAAAGAATACAAAACGTCCTCGTGTGTTTGACTTAAAAGACAGACACATACTGATCTCAGAACTTTCAATAAATGCACTTATAAAGTTTTTCATTTCCTCAAACTCTGATGCTCCAATATTGGAACTTCCATCCAGAAGAAACACGACATCTATTGGTTTGTTGCACAGCTCTGAAGAGGGGAAAGAAGAAAAAAAAAGTTATCTATACATGATAACCCCAAGTAGCATCTGCTAATCTAGTGGTAGGAACAGAAACAGGAGAAAGGGCATTTTGGGAAAACAAAGCAAATAATGACCAACTGAAAAAATAAGTGATGCCCTGTCAATGAAAACTCTGAGATGCTACATTCAGTGGGATGCATGTGCTTTTCTAATAATGCTATTTTACTCTCAGTGGACTAAACCAAAAACAAGAAGAAAAAAAAACCTGACAAAACAAAACTACAACCCAACAGCAGCAACAACAACAAAACTCCAACAACAAACAAACCAAACCACAAAATACCACCAACCTCCCAAATTCTCCCCTTCCCTT
>JAOEHY010006396.1:0-15766 GCA_025447955.1 Psilopsiagon aurifrons | reverse complement strand
GTTTTGGGAGGGGGGAAAAGTTGTTCCCAACTTTTTCCCATTCCCGGCGGGGCGGGGGAGGGAGGAGGAGCTGCCCCGGGGCCCCTCGGGCCCCCATTCAACCCCCCCCTTCCCGGGCTGCAGGGCAGAGCAGGGAGGGGGTACCCAGCCAGCTCGCTCAGGGTGGCCCGAGCGAACTAAAATTAACTGGCTGCTTTCTGAGCGGGCTTTGAAAGCGCAAACAGCTGCCTGTGCCCGCGGTTATTGAAAAAGAACGGCGAAAAAAGAAAAGGGGAAATAAAAAAAGCCCCAGCGCCCGGGTGCGTTTGCAGAAGGAGCTGATTTCGCTGTCGGGATTGCGTTGCGTGCCTGCGCGCCATCGCCTCCCCAGCGTGGGGGGTTTGATTTGTTATCGCAGCATGACCGTTGCTTTCTGCTGGCAGAATAAACGCTTTATTCATGCGGATCTAAGCTTCAGCTGGGGGAAGGCAGCTTTTTTTGAAACGTCCAGTGTTACCTAAGCAGAGAGGAGAAATTTTAAATCTCCATCTGCACTACTGCAACCCGTTAATACACTCGAAAGAAGACTTTTTACAGCAGTTTCTCTGCGGAAGTGCCCAGCCTGCCTACAAGACAGAAAATGGCATAGGTTGGGAGAGGGCTGCTTCCAACTGCTGGGTGCTGCTGAGCAGATCTAGGCCAGCATGCATTTGAGAAGGACAGAAGTGTGGGTTTTGCAGCTTAGCTGTGTTTTGAGGTGCACCACTGAAATAAGGGTTGTTGGAACCAACCAGCTTCTGGAACATGCACAGAGAAAGGATACGCTCAATAAAAGCCCTGCAACAAGGCCTGCTTTTCCTTCACATTGGCTTACCAGAGCCTGTGGTCAAAGAAAGGCATGGGCCAAGTATTATTCAATATACCCCATCCCTCCCTTTGAGGATAGACATCCCCTGAACCTTATGATTCAGATTCTTAGTTTTGCTCCTTGGGACTGTGCTCCTATTAGCAGCTAAGCAAATACACCAGGGCAGTTCAAGAGAGCAGGGCTCTGCTCAGGGAACCACAACAGCAGTTGTTGGACAAATGTTTCCCATATCCTCTCCTGCTCATGAACAATGTGTCTTCATTCCAGTTAGACCATGGAGTTGCAGCTTTTGTTACATTTGTTGAGAGAAGTTGACTGTTAGAAGCGAGCTTACTAAAATAAATGCACTCCTCTAAAAGTGGACATGTTTTTAAAAGTGATGCTGTGCTCTCCAAAATATACGTGAGCAGGACTAGCTGCTCATGGCTGCAGCAGTTGCTTCTGGAACAAAAGCCTAAGTCTTGTCTTCATTCTCAGTTATAGCTATTTGAGTGTGCCTTAGAGGAACTTCAGGGGTTTTGTTTGTTAAGGCTTGTTATCTAAATTCCTTACTTTTCTGCACTGGTGACTAAGCAGGTTTTTGTGATACTCTTCACCTAAATAACCTCCCATAGTAAAAAGTTACACAAACTTGTCTACTCTGTTGTTTGTTCCTTGGCTGTTAGTAACCTTCAAAAAATATATTCTTTCCAGTCATTTCTTTTCTTTTTTCTCCTTTTCATGCCATCTTTCTGTAACACTCCGTGAGCTGTTGAATCACCTATCTATTATAATCACCTTAAAGCCTCTATTTTTCACTTTGGCTTATATGGCTGACTTCATCTGCAAAGCATTTCGTGATATTCACTATGAAAAGTACTGGATGAAAGGAGATGTTTCAGTGGCAGGCAATGACAATGCAGAGAAAGTAGAGCAACTGCAAACTTTCTGCCCCATGCATCGCTAGTTCTGCTTTCTGCATGTAAAGAGACAAGTTCAGAGCTAGTAAAATTGTACTGCAAGAAACTATCAGCAATAGGGAGACAGTGACAGAAACTATTCAGAGTAAGGAATGTCAAATCAAGTGGCAAGACTTTGACTAGGTATTTATTTACAAGACAGGGCAGATGGCATCAGTGGTTCTCCCTGTTTCCTACTGGTCCCATTTGTTAGAGTCATTCATCCAAACCATGGTACAGAGATGACTGGGAGCTCTGGTATGTGCTATAAAAGCTGTGTGACTCCATTACACTTATCGTGTACATAATGTATAATTGGAGCAAAGCAAAAGGAAAGAAGAAAGAAGTGGAAGATTAAGCAGAAAGGAAGAAGAGCTGTATCCTAGATTGTTTCTTAAGGAGATGAGAAGAGAGTAAACATCAAATGTAATGGTGCTGCTAGGCCATCCCAGATGGCAGGAATGTGCAACAGGATTTACTAAGATGGAGAAAGAAAGTCTCTTGGGCATGTTACCAAATACCAAAAGGGTTTTTTTTCCTATTTAGACCCACTGGGAGATGGTATGCAATCACTGAGAGAGGCAGAGGCAGGCTCAAAACAGCAGATTGTCACCTAAGACAATCCCAGGCTCCTAAGTCCTTGGACATCCTGACAGTTTTCAGGGGGTAATTACAAAGAACTCCAAAATGCCGGGTATCCCAAAGCATCCAGAACCTCCATAAGCACCATCGGGCAACTCTTCAAAAGGCAGCAAACTTGCGCTGTCTCCTGTTTTTACCTCAATTTAAATTCACAAGCGTTAGCCTGCAAAATTACTTAGATTTCCCTGCAGCAGGAGGGATTCTCATCAGGCCCCGTTAGCCAGGTTATCAGCCACCCAGAACAAACGTGCTGCGCAGGACTTGGCAGCATCTGAGAAATTGTCTATTGCGCCCGAACAGCAGTTCAAAAGGTTTTCTCTAGAAGTCTCCTAACCACCAGTGTTCTAAGCATCTGCATAGTTTGTCAGCAAGAAACCTTCACAAGCAAAGCCCTGGCTTCCTAGGGAGGAATTGTTAGGAACAAACAATTACCTGTCTTTATACACATTTTAAAATAAATCCAGTTCAACTTCCAAGCTAAGTCAGAGTGAGGAGCAGCATTTCCACATGGTGTCTTTTCCTGCTGTTTTAAAGACTCCTTAAACTAGGCCAATATTATTTTTCCTTGTTTCCCATCCCATCTGATAGAAAACTCTTCCCATGGGGGGAGGGAAATCAAAACAAAACACCCCCTCCCCACCCCACCACTTATTTTGGGTGCCCGAGGGTGAGCATTTTCAGATTACCTGTTGCAAGGCTTCCAGTCTTCTTTTCCCTCAGAAGAATAAAGACCATTGCTTCCCCTTTCTCCTTCCACCAGAAACTCAACGGGCCTCACTAGCTGCCCTGCTAACCAGCACTGTCAATAGTGCCCCAGTGCCACCGCCTCATCTGTGAGGTTTGTCCCACTTACATTTGGTGAATAACTTCCACGACACTTTTAACCTCATCATTTTGAAGCATACTTGCATATAAACTTGCATGATCAGGCAGGCTATTGAGCTAAGAACATCAAAATTTGCACTCCCTAAAGCTTAGTGGGGAAGTGCCAGGAGCCTGGGGGGAAATGATGCATTTGCCTGTTTTACATAATGATTTGCATAATTAGAAATAAAGTAAGTTCACAGTATTTTATCTCCTTGCATTTCTATCAGTCTGATAGATTAACTTGTGTCTTGTCTGAGCTCACTAAAGAAATCTAGTCTTTCTGTAATGAGGAATGGGAGCCTGGTATTTCACAGGCAGGGAGGGGGGAAGGCAAGCCCCTGCCCCCCACCATGGAGCCATAATTTGAAATTAGATTGAGGACACAAGAAACTGATTGAAAAGAGCAGATGGAGAGGGCACAGGTGACAAAAGGAAGGGGATACTGCTGGAGGGGATGTGGTTTCCCACAGTGAAAGAGGTAAAAGCTGGTTGCATCATGGATTTGTAAGATAATTATTAGCTTATGAAGTAGTATCCCAAAGGATACAGGGAAGCAGCACTGCCTTCCACATTTATGATCAAATTGGGGAAAACATTAGGAAACATTCACAAAGATAGGCTATCAGGCTGGTGATTGCTTTCATCTCCCAGGTCCCTGAATAAGAAAACAAAACCTGGAGCTGATCTGCTCATCCCTACTCAGCAGTTCAGTGAGGACATCAGTTACATTTTAACCCTTGCATGGCACTTTGAATCCCACTGTTTCTTTAAAGTGAGTTCAGTCTGCTTTCTCACATTTTTAGGGTTGCAGAGGCCATTTGGTATAAAATGCAGGCAATTCCTCCCTATTACGTTTCCTTAAGCTAGGTGATTTTTTTAACAACACAGCTTCTCTGCTGGCAGCAGTGTTATCAGCCAGGCCCTGTCATCATTCTATCTGAGTGCTTGGACTCTTCCAGGACTGCTGTAGCTGATCTTGGCCAATTCCATGTACAGTTGGATATGTGATGAATCAGTCTGGGCAGCACCACAAGGGGACTGTTTGGGATGGAGCTGCTCCAGACTCCCTAGGCTGGCCGCCTTCCCTCAGATGCTGCAGGAGTCTCAGCCTCATGGGTGCTCCAGCTTATCCTGAGCTTCTCCCAGTATCTGTTAAAATGACTCGTAAGACTGCAAATGTCACTAGCAGAGATAACAACAACAATAATAATGCTTTATAAGCCTAAAAGTATTACAGATCCCAACAGAAATCAATATAGATTTCTCTGCTTGCTGTCACCATTGTGGAACATTTTTCAGGAATTTGGCTAGTGTCTTTTTGTGGTCCAAACTCACCTTCTCAGAACTGTAGTCCTCCAGCCTCTCTTCTGCACCATGGGTCCCTGACATCATCTAGACTCTCAGACATATCTTTTCCTCCAGATCTCAATGACTCTGTTCCTTCTGTGTGATTCCCCTTTCCATAAACCTCCCTTGAGTTTCTGAGGCCAATGACAAGTGCTAACACCTGATCTCTAGGTCCTTCCTGAAGGAACTGTATGATTACAAAGCCCAGCTGTCTGCAGAAAAGCCAGAGGAAACTCATTCTCCTTTCTTCAGCCAGCCAACTTGATATAGCTGCCCCATTTGTGTAGCTGCCATTAGTGTGCCTTCGATCTCTTCTCCCGGAGCATTTCTGCATGCAGCTCTACCAGTGTAAGGCTGATTGAGGTGTGTAACAATTTAATAAAAAACAGCCAGGTTTCTCAGGTTTGTGCCTAAATTTCCCATCTTATTGCAGATGGGGCCACTATACTTACGAATGAATATACTTTTGTTTTGCTTCCAGCACTGGGGTGGGTGTGGACATAGTGAGTGGTTGCTCTGATCGCTCTCCTGTTGATGCCCTGTGATTGTGAGGGATACAGTGGTGAAATGCATTGTGCTATGTCTTTTGTCATTTATGCCCAACTTTGTTTTAATTTTTTCTATAAACTCATCTATTCAAGATAGTATTTTAAATCCTCTTTAATGAACAGGCTGAAGGCTTGCATTTATCCTGTTTGAGTTGACGGATAAGGTTTCACTTGTTTCAGTGGAAACAGAGCAGAATACTCATCAAAGCCTCAAGCTCCGTTTATGTAGGAAGAAGAACCGGATTTGGCCCAAAATAAGAGATGGGAAAGACTTGCTGTATCATTAAGTCTCTGCTATTACATATGCTGGTGGTGTAATTAATCTAATTTAGAATGCCTTGAATAATGGGACTATTGCCATCTCTCTTAGGACATGGTTGTGCCATCTAACAATCATATTGGCAGGAAGCCACTGCCTGATGTTCGAACAAATGGTTTGTCTTTGCTTGATTAAGGCTCACTAAAGATGAGTGTAGCCTCCAGAAATATGTTGTTTCCAAAGCTTTGAAAACAAGGGAAGAAGAGCTGTTATTCAATACAGAATCTGCCAGATGTCTAAAGAGGCTAAGGAATTCTTAAGCCTCTGTTTACAAAATCCTCTCTCCTCCTCCCATGAATGCTTAAATTACCAATCACTGCTACCATCCTATGTTTAGGGGGAAATTTCCTTAACCAACTCCACTTCCAAAATTGGATTGGAAAGAGAAACAAACATTTGAATTACTTTTATTTTCCCTCTTCCTGACGGGCTTGCACAAATTAACCCTTGTCCTCCACAATTACAATTAAACTCTTCAACAGAATTGTTTTTTCCTTCGGACCCAATCATGCTCCGGAGATGCTGAAGTGGTTCCCTGCTTGAGGCCATGCTTGCACCCCTGCAAGCCCTGGAGATGGCTGATGCTGCTGCATGGAGAATTTCCCTTTCCAGGACAGCCCCCGGGCAGCAGTGACCCAAAGTGCATTCCAATAAAGCAGTACTGTTAAGGAAAAGGGGCAGAAACCTAATGCCAGTGCCTACAGACAGCTGTTCTGAGAAACTGAGTTCATGGAGTCCATGGACCAGCATCACATGCACTCTTCTACCTTTATTTAACCAGTTCTTTCTAAACAATGATCTACATCAGTGTCAGTCTGCATTGACTGGACTCTCTTGGAGCTGGTACTCTGCATGGCGCTGGAGATATTAAGCTGATTTCCTTCCATGGAGGGAGGGGAACCAGAAAGCAGCACTTCAAATAAGCTCCCTCCTCATGGGTCTCTGAAGGGAATGAGAGCCCATTTTCTTAATTACATGTTCATTAGTATGTTTAGTGCTCTCCTCCCTCTCTTCCCCCAGCCCTGCCACCTGGGAGATCCTACTATGTTACTGGAAAGCCACAGAGGTTTATTTAAATACCACATAGTCAGATTGGAATGAAAAGCTGTGAAGCTTCCCCTCTTTAATACTTTTTGGAATTATTTATGGGTTATGCTTCTTGTCTACGTAGAAGGTGCCTTCTGAGATTCCTGCAAGTCAATGCAGAAATAGCTGTTTGAATTGAGCAATAATTAGAAGCATATGGAGCAAAGCAAAGCATCAGAGAGATCCCATTCTGGTAAAGAAACACTGCTGTCTGAAATAGATTTCCGCTGCATGTAACGTTTTCTCATATGGGCTGAAAAGAAATAACATCATCTGTCTGGTTTGCACCTACCAAAGCTGGGAAATTCAAAGTAACGCCTGTAATTCTGCTCTGCATTCAGTCTCATACCGCATAGCATTAGCAGCCCCTACATCTGCCTGGGCCACAGTTACAATTTCTCTTTGCTAGACCTCAGAACAGCTTCTTTTAGTGAGTGTGTGTGTATTTGTGTTTAATACTTTTCATTTTTAAGGGTTTAGAATGCTGAGGAAATGTTTGTGACTTCAGACATGGTTATGATCTTTTGTAATCTGCAGGCTCAGTCTGGGGAAGGTACTCAGTGCTCTCAAATCCCAATTTGCTGCCAAATTCTTATGTGCTTGATGTGGTAGATTGTTTCACTCCTGACTTCTAAAAATAGCAGGTCCTGCTCTCCTTGCTCCCACAGATCATCCCTTTGAGTTTAGAGATAACTGAAAACTCTCAGCACCTCAAGGGGAGACATACAGTACCCAAGCTCAAATTTTAATTCTTATTGCTTTGCTTACACAAGTGCAACTGGACACAGTTTTTGCTGCAGGGCTTTTGTTGAACCATGTTGTTGGTGTGAGATGATTACAACTTATTGACCTGATAGCTAGTCCTAAAGCCATGTTTTTGTCAGCTGCTACATGTGTCGAGTGAAGCCATGCTTTTAGTGATGAACTTGCTCATGTTCATACCCCAATGTACTGGAGTATCCACCAGCCATTTTCAAAAGCAACAGTGGTTTATAATTACAAAAATACAAAACGTCTCTGAAACCATCAATGTTGTAGGACTCCAAAGTGTTCAAATCTTGTGCTGCTCCAGAGTGTTTACAAACAGGGTTTGAGTATTTTGCCTGGAGCAGAACTCATTCCTAGACAAAAAGCCTGATTTTGAAGGAAACCATAAACGTTGGCAGGAGGCTGTTCTCTCCCTGACGTGAGCGAGCAGCCTGCGCTGGGCTCAGTGAGGCTGTGGCATGTTCAGGGGAGTTGTACAAGTCAGACAGGAGCTGGTCTCACCGGTGCAGCGAGGAGCAAGCATCACAGCCAGACCAGAGGTGTAGGAAGTGATGCTGGGAATGCAATAGGTGGCATTCCTCTGTTTGACCCTGCCTCCCAGCCCCATGCTGCTGTAGGTGCAGGGTTTTGCCTGGGGTGTGAAAACTGAAATTCCAGACGCTGACAGCTATTAAAGTGCAATTGCACAAGTGGAGATGTTAATGCTGGTGTCTTTGCCGAGCTCCTAGTGGTTTATTTTCGTAAAGGCTGTTGCAGGTGTGGGGGGATAATATAGGAAAATGATCTAATTAAAACAATGATTTTCTGGGGAAAAAAAAACCCAGGTACTCGAGTAGCATCTTAGAAACTGCACCACCTGGTGTGTTTGTAATGGTGGAGTGGTGATCCTCGAAACTGCAAATGGACATTGATTGATTGTGTTATTTTAAGGTTGGTGATCCATGGGCGTCTGTGAGGTGCTTTAAATTGGTTTTACCTGAATTTGAATTGCAGCCCCATCATTGGGTGAAGCCAGCACCATGCCAGTGACCCCTGGTTAGGGAGGCAATAAGCCTCTGAAAATGGGGTGGTGGTGGTGGTGTTGTTATGAACCAAGTGCGGTGTGGTCCTTGGTGCTTTCCTGGCCACAGCAATACAGGCATTTTCTGCCCAGTGAGGTCTTATTCAAGCAGATTCTCATTGTGGTAGAGAAGGGTGTTGACTCATGAAACAGCCTGTGGGAAGTGGGACAGCTGAAGTGGTGAATGTCCCCAGCTCATTCCCCTGCCCTGTGCCAGGGATTGCTGCCTCTAGGGCAAGAACATCTGGACTAGGCTCCAGGCCATCTTCGCACTGCGGTTGTGTCACCCACTATGTTAGAGCGGTTCAAATTCAGCCCTGGCATACTTCCCCCCTTTGGGCTCCAAACAGGTGATTCCTGGAGCCTCTTTACTTTTGGCCCAGAGATCTCTATGTGAGGGGCAGCTGCTTGTGGGAGAGCAGCAGGGCAGGGCAAGGCGGTGGAAGCTGCCGCAGCCATCTGATTTTCATCTGTGTCTGTGACTCAACAGCCTCCCTGACCACAAGGGTCAGCTCTTTGTGAGTAAAGTCTATAGGCGTTGGTCCTTAGATATTATACAGATACGGTGAATTTGGGCTCTCTGAAGCAACCTGAGCAGCTGTGTAATAGCTACTCACCAGCTTCCAAATTTGCTCAACAATTTTGCAGAGAAAAGTTCTATTTTCAAGTATTTCTAAGGCAGCTGTGCTTAAAACATTGAAAAATCTAAAAAAGCATATCTTAAAGCTATTTGTTTCAGGTTTTGTGGGTTTTTTCCTGCTGTTCTTTTTAAAGTGAGACTGCCTCTCTCCCTTCCCTGTAAGATGCTCTCAGACTCTGGGTGCCCACCACCAGAGCCATGGGTGGGGAGGAGACCCAAGGACCCAAGCTGCTTCTTCAGAGGTCCACCCCAATGAAGTTGCTCGTGAGCTGCAACTGAAGCCAGGCAGCTGGGAGCCACCAGAAGTAGTATTTTCCTAGATGAATTCCCTAGGCTCTGAGGGCTCGTTTCCAAACAGGGCCAACTTTTGTCCATCTTTAAAAATTGTGATCTCAAAGTACGCATTTTTTCCACTATCAAAATCCCTCTTGGAAAGAATTGTTTGCTGAAAACAGCAAGAAAATTCAATTTACTGGTAGGATTTGAAGTAATCTCTTTTTCAAACATGATGGAAAAAATGACAATTGGGATAGGAGCTCATGTGGAAACACCATGGGGGAAAACCCCAAATGTACATCATCCCAATATTTTTTTTCCTGAAAAACACTTGAAAAAAGACACTTTCATGAATAGGAGGAGAGTATGTGACACTCTCTTCCTATTCATGAGCATACAGTTAAAAGAAAAATCAGGTCCATTTTTAATGCAAAAATGCCAAGTGTTTCTCTCTATAAACAGAAGCAAATCCAAAAGCTGGGTAAACCCAAATTGTATAGCTGCCTCCAAGGCCAAGCACCCCCTTGATTGGAGAAGGAATTAGTGGCTTGCATAATCAAGCCTGGGGAGCTCATTTTGTCAAGCTCAAAGGGCCACAGTAGTGCAACAGTAGGGGTGGAGGGATCAGCAAACACCAACAATGAATTCCCTTCATTTTTCCAATTTAAGGCCTAAGTAGAGGAAGTGCAAAGCTCTTCTTTTTGCTCTCTTTTTCTTTTTTCCTTCTTTTTTTAAAGGCAGATGAAGAGAGCGAGGCAGTAAAGGAGCCAGGTTGACACCTGTATCTGTGACAGCTCAGCCAAAGGAAATAGTGGGAAAGGATCTGCTGGCAGCAATTTGAAACTGTCCCCTTCCTGACTTGGAGGCTTTGACTGATGGCGCAGCTTTGTGCAGCCATATGGTCGAACATCTTGAAGGGCCAGCAAAGGGGTGCTGGTGCCAGCGCTGGGAAAGGGGAACCAAGTCATTATTGGAAACCAGATCTCTGAGAGACTGAAGCCATTAGTACAGAGTCCTGCTTCATGCTTCACTGTCCTCTCTGCGCACAGGCCTTCGCATGGCACTGGGGAAAGGCAAGACACAGCCTGGCCGTTGGAGAGCCATGGCTAGAAGGAAGGGCTTTTTCCTCAGCACTTAATGCACAGTGTAGTCTCTTTACCACACTGTGCTCTAAGCATTTCCTTCCTCTTTACACACACTTGGACACACTCCCTGGTTTTACTCACCCAAACCTAAATTTGGCTTTGTTATAAACTACCACATTGGTTCTCTCGGCAAAAGAGCCACTGCAGCACCAGGAGGACAGGGTTTGTTCAGCCCAGGCTGCAGCTGAGACCAGAGGAGAGCAGAGCTCCGCAGCCATTAGTGTTAAAGCAGGAGCAGGGCCAGCAAGATAAGAGTTGTAATGACCACTGTGGGTTCCCGCTTTCGCTTTTATTACTCAGTACATTACATTTGTTTCCAGCAGAGAAGAGTTTATGTGTGCGTGGCTGCATTGGTTGTGTTGGATCAAGCTCCCTACACGGTTATGTGGATGGACTCCAGGGACAGAGCTGCACTTCCCCTTAATAAGCTCCTCGCACCACATTAAAGATAAAAGGAGAAGGGAAATATTTATATTCTGACAAAGCAGCTCTTCCCTTCAGGCTCTTGTTTTATTTATTAGCTTGCTCTGTCCCTCTTTTGCAGTTTTTTCTCTCTGTTTCAGTGCCTGTGCTCTCTTTTTCTCCTTTATTCACTAATTTTGTCCCTGGGAGACAGTGACAGCAAAAAACTTAGGAACTGCTGCCCAAGACATCAGATTCAAATTGTGTAATTCCCAGTTGATAACTACAACTCTCCCCACATCTGTGTTTTTAACACAAAGTAATGATTTATAGTGCTTAAACAATTGAATATGTTACATCTGATTTACTCCAGTTGCTTGGGATGAAACTGTATGTCATGGTTTAACTGCTGGACCAAGGACACTGTAGAAATAGGGCAAGTTGACTTTTTCATGGTTGTTGTTTTTTGTTTATTTTATATACAGTGCAACACAGATGCTGAATATCCTCCCTTGTTTGTATAAGCAGTGAAAACCACTATCGTTCTTGTCTGGAGAAGCCCTTACTGAGGCATGACACAGCTACACTGAGACCTTTCTAACCTCATTCATCAAACACTTCCTTTCCTCTGAGGCCTTATCCTGGGGGACCATTCATTTCCTTCAACTAATATGCCACAGGAAAGGAATCTTGGGTAAATTCCTGTGTCTGGGTCTAGCTCGAAATTTCTGTAAAGGCTCGAGACGGCAGAGGAGTGGCACAAGTACAGGCAATATGTGGTATTCTTGTCCATTCTGCTTCTTTTGCTCTTTCTCAGACATCACAGCAAATCCTGTGCTGTCCTACAATGTCAGGGGACAACAGTGTCCACATTTCAGCTGTTCTTAGAGCTGTATTTTTCTTGCCACAATCAAGCAGCTTTCTGCTAAGAGTGAAGTATCAAATTAAAGAGAGTTGGTGCTCAGAAACTTCACCTCACTGACACTGTTATGTTTCTGCCTGTTGTCAAAGAATTGCACGATATCTGCAAAGCACACCCTTTACACCACCACGGTGAAGCGCTGTAAGCTGCACGCTGATCAGTGGATGAGTTGCAGTGGGCTGGGGGAGCAGGCTGGATTTTACCATTCACAATCACCCCCCAAAAAGCACCACATCTCTGTTTCCAGACTGATCAGGAAGACAAAGGAATTTGTTAACTGATTTTTCTCCCTCCCATATCAATTAATGAAGCCCATCAAGGGAGATGTGTGCTCTTCTCTCTTAGTTAATTAATCCTTTTCCTTTATCTTCACAAATAATGGCAATAAAGCAATTAGCAAAGGATTTACAGGGTGTGGAGCAGTGAGAGATTCCTCCAGCCCCTCTGCAGCTCAAGCTGTTCAGCGCTGCTGCAATTCAGTCTCTCTCGGAAGGGATTTGCCCCCCACCCTTTGCGGTGTGGCTGCTTGAAAGCCCGGCCTCCTCAAGATGCGACCCCCCCAGCTTGCTTTACTCCAACGGTTAACAATTTCGGTGCCAGTCCTTAGCAAAGGCCCCTTCCAGGACAATGGCTCCAGCCTTCAAAAGTGACAGGCACTGGCTACCGGTGGCTCCGCCACCCCTGTAGCCCCTGAGCCTGTGGCTCCCAGGGAGGATGCAACCACAGCACCACAATGCTGCTAAAACAGCAGTTCCACTGCCTCCATCTTCTCTCCCAGCCCTGTCCTCCCATCCCAGCCCAAGCACATGCTCTCCCTCCCTGAAAGCCCTCAGTGAGCAGTTCAGATCTCTCAGCCAGTAGAAAAGGAACCTACCTAAGCTGTAAACCCTGCAGGAGAGGAACTACAGGAGGAGGGAGCTATCCTCTCTGCTCTGTAACAGCAAAGTGTTGAATGGCTTTTGCCATTCTCCCCAGCTGTTAGGACTCACCTGAACAGCTGTCTCCAAACTCCCTGACACAACTGCCCTGATGGTGGATGCCTTTTGTGGAAAGGAGTGCAGCTGTACAGTGAGGGATGTGCTAGGATAGAGAGCAGTATGTGGATATGGGATATTCACACCCTGACAAGGCATCTGTCCCTGTGCTCAGCTGCCCAAGTTGCCCTTTTTCAGCATCTCTCCTAGGTGGCTCCCTTTTCCTGGAGCCAGGTGTGTCATGGCACTTTGTCCATGGCAGCAGCAAAGACCAGATTCCAGCCTCAAACAAGGGCATTACTGACAATTTATGTTGTGAAATGTTCATATGTTGGGTGGTTAAGGTAAGGCATTACTCAAGGATTTCAGGTACTTTTTAGGCAAGCTTGGGAAGCCAGTGTGCTGTGACCTGCTTCTGCCTACTTCCACTCACACCTTTGCACAGGGCTTGGCATGGAGGGGGTGAAAGTTGGCTGCACAACAGGTAGCACAAAGCACTTGACTGATTTTGATCATTTAATGGTTCTGAATCATTATTTCTTATAATTTGCCTTTAGATGTTATTATCAAAGTGTAAGTTTGTTGATAAGGTCCCATTTAAGGGAAGCTTTATAGAGTATTTTTTTTTTCCCCTGCAGCTTAAGGAGATTACTAGCAGGTAAGAGTAAGTGGCAGATCCTGAAACACTGCAGTAAGAACCACACATGTGTTCAACCTCTTCCTTTCTGCCCACAGCTCACCTTCTGCCTTCCCATTAGCAGCAATGGTGTATTGTTGGAAGGCCCATCTGCTCTCTCCTTCTGGAGGCACAAAGAGCTGGAGATGCAAATCTCCCCCTTCTGGGCTCCTGGCTATGAAAAGTGGGAACCCTTCTGGTTCCCTGAGTGACACAGTCACCTGGGAAGGGCAGGCAGATCCCAACAGCCCTGTATAGAGTGCCCAGTGAAGTGGTGCCTTCTGCACTGGTGGAGTCCTGAGGGAATGACCACGGGCCCTGAGTACCTCCACCCCCTGTTGGCATCAGGCTTTCAAGAGGAAGGAGGTCTCACCTTATTGTGCCAATTATTAACAATGGTAGCTCTGCAGCTGTACTGTCATCCAGCATCCACTTGCAGGGATTAGGATGGGTGCTGCAAAATGACTGCAAGAACCTAAGGAAATTCTCTGTATGCAAAGGAATGTGTCCAGCTGTCCTTCAGCCAAGGTGTTTTACCCCAGTGAAAAGGGGTGACACATGTTTGGTTACCCCTCAGCCTCCTGTGACCATCCCAGCCAGGCTGATCAGCCCTGTATTGTTGTGTGTCCCACAGGCTTTGTGAGCTGCCCAAAACCCATGAAGAGAAGAGCTGGTGAGCAATCCTAAGAGTATCTTCTGCTCTGGACTGCTCTGGACCGAATTCCTACCTCCCAACTCAGGCTCCACAAAAATAACTTTTTGATGTAAAGTACATAATTTGACTACACAGCCACTAAATATATCTGGTTTGGTCAATCCTTCCGTCATTGTGGGGAAGTGTCTTGGGTTTTTCCTTTGTCTTTCACATCGCTTTCTCACCACTGCCATGCCTATCTCTATTTTCAAATGTAAACTTGGTGTGCCACTATCTAGTGACAGTGAAGAGATGTGGATGTTCTGTGCGACAGCATGTATATAGTAGATGCATATTTGTCCTTAAGGCGAGATGCAATGTTTCATCCCAAAGGAAAGAAGAATGACCTTTAGCCTGTCTGGATATTTTAGAATCTGTCCTTCCTTTTCTGTTTCCTGTGAGGTTAAAGACCTGCTGGTGATGTTTGAAAGTACAGCAGTTCCTTCTCTCTTTAAATAGTTTTTTTTGAGTTATTTCAGAAGCAAGGGGGTAGAAAGGTTTAGTTGCATCTTCCTTTTCATCCTGATGTCCACCAGAGATCAGATTCTGCTGCATTTTACTTTCTAACAAAAGTAAAACTTAGTAACCTTTTCTTTCCGTTCGTATCCAGCAGCTGAACATCCCCTACCCCTCCCAAACAGATTCCCGGAAGGATATATTTTGCAGCCTTCATACCAACAGCTTGCTTGCATAGTGCCAGCGTGGGATCTTTAGACTGCAGCTCCTAGTACTTCTGGGTCCTCATAGATTAGCATCTTAGCTGTGGGGAGGCAAGTTCAACAATTTACTCCTAATTAAAACAGAAATGGTGGTCAGGGTTCATATCAGATCTGTTTCTTTGGGCTCCTTTTCTAGTCCATCACTGCAATATGTTTTTCTGCAGAATGCTGGCAAAGATATTGTTGAGAGAAAACACAATAAGGTGATGCCAGAAGATCATCGGCATTGCACAGATGGTCTACATGTGCGCCACAAATCCAGTGCTTGGGGAAATGTTGAATTTACTCTGCCATGGCTTCACAGCTGATTCCAACATGCACCACAAGCCTCCCTGACACTTCTGGGAAGTATTGGGTTTGCTGCAAACTCTCTGCAGCTGATCTGTGCAGATGCAGTCGAAATGCCTGGGGATTCTGGACACTGGGTGACCTAGGGGTTGCTAATGCTTGGTACTTCCAGCTGGCCCACTGGACTCCCACAAATCCCCCACAAAGGTAAAGAAAGACCTCAGATTCTCCCTTCCTTCCAGACAAAATCTGTGGGCAGAAGAGAGCATGTCCAATTAAACCCAGACGTATTAGCCTTGCTCTGATGTGTCTGTTGGATGTCTGCAAGATGCAGAGAGATCAGGCAGATGATGAATGGTGTGGCAGTCTAAAACCACACTTTGTTGTGAGTCATGTTAGCATATTGATGCAGCCTTTCATTCTCAGCGTTTGTCAAAAGTAATTAGAATCATAGAATCATAGAGCAGTTAGGGTTGGAAAGAACCTGAAGATCATCCAGTTCCAACCCCCTTCCATGGGCAGGGACACCCCCCACTAAACCATGCCACCCAAGGCTATGTCCAGCCTGGCCTTGAACACCACCAGGGATGGAGCATTCACAACTTCCC